>JNEV01001248.1:0-107398 GCA_000697495.1 Saksenaea oblongispora B3353
TTTTTTTTTTTTTTTTTTTTTTTTTTTTTTTACATACAGATCTTTTTCCAGGTAGGCTTCCAGCGCCTTTCCTCGTAATCTTTCTCCATAACGTGTACGTGGCATATGATCTGGATGAATTAAAACCACTGTATCAACAAGAAGAGAATGATTTTCTAATACGGCATTGACAATTAATGGAATTGCCGCACGAGCTTGTTCAGGTGCCTTGACTGCTGCAATAACAACAATTTCATTGATTGCTTGCAACACGAGACTATGTAGCTAGGTTTAGAACAAACAAACCACCTGATCTTTTTCTTTTTTTTTTACCTGCCACCCGATAAAATTGATGAATGACAACGTTCTATAGATAACTCCACATCTTTTAAGAAATGAAGTAATCCATTTCGTTCAATTGTCTCATTCATTGCTCCAAGAACAAATAAACATTGTCCTTCTTCTTCTACTGGGTATTCCAGTACGCTACCATTGACACGTCGTCGGACATTCCATAAAAATCCTAGGTCACCTGTACGCATATATGTAACTTGTGAATCCCCTCCTTTGATTGTCGCTTCAAATCGACTATTATGGTCTGTCGCGCTCAACCCGAAAAATGTTTTGACATTACAGTTTGATGCTACCCATATTTCGCCTACGGTATGCGCCGGACAAAGCATTTGTGTCTTGGGATTGACAATGGCAACCATTGTGTTACTGGGAACAATACCGGAATCATGCAATAACACGCCATGTGTTCCTTCTTCAGGTGTCAACGGCCGAACGATGCCTTGACGTAACCATTCAAAATTCAGTTCCAACTGAATAGGTGCCATCAACATGTACGACCGCGTCGTCACCATAGCATTGCCCGCATGGCTGTACACGGTGTTTATCGCTTCTGGTTCAAGTTGGTGTCGAGCAAAGTATCTTGTCATATGTTGATCTTTCATAGCATTCAGTGGCCGCGTTAAAATTAGTTACAACTTACAAAGTCCGGGTTTGGTACGTCCTTCCGTCGTCAACATTAAATTTTGCATTGTTTGCAAAAAAAGACGACGAGGATCGCCCGCACTTAAACGGTTCAGCGCAAACTGAATAAATGGATGCGATATCACTGCATCCTTAGCTAGTGTCACAAAAGGGTAAGGGACGGCTCCATCGTCATTTCCATACATACATTTGTACCGCTGTAGGAGCTCGAAGTAAAGGGCTGGATTCACATGATACTCTTCCGCCGGCAGTAACACCGTTGTGCAACCTCGAATCGGGCGGAAAATCTTAGCACGGCATCTCCATGGAAATGGAACACTTACCAACATAGACACCGCAAAATGCAGAATACAACAACCCTAACCCATGGTAACAACCCAGCCCCGTCGCAACAAGGCTCCGTTGTGACCTGAGTTGACATGTCGTCTTTTGCACACCACATTGACTTAGGATCGTATCATGTCCTAACAACGCGTAGCATGGACGTCCGCTAGACGAAGGCTGAAGGTAGATGAGCGCCGGTGTACTGTTATCCATCACCAAAACGTCCGTATTGATGATCAGCCCACGATCAACGCCAAGCATTTTGTTATAGCGCGGTGCTTTGGAAACATTGGTATAATCCGGCCACTTGTACACTGCATTGCGGCCCAGCGCGTCTTTTACAGCACCAGCAATCTGCTTATGCTTCATCACGTCTTCGGACTGGGAATTCACAAGAATACATGCTACATTGAGTTCACGTGCCGCAGTG
The DNA here is from genome assembly GCA_000697495.1 of Saksenaea oblongispora B3353. Lineage (NCBI taxonomy): Eukaryota > Fungi > Mucoromycota > Mucoromycetes > Mucorales > Saksenaeaceae > Saksenaea > Saksenaea oblongispora. The sequence continues at coordinate 1,730 of JNEV01001248.1, forward strand.
ACAAGCAATGAAACATCGTCTTTCATGCGTTTGTGTAGCTCAGGGACTTCGGCAATCACCGGAACAATACCCAGCGCAAGACATGCATAGACGCTTCGCATCCACTCGTACCCAAACGGCATCAGTATAAGCGCCTTGCAGCCGCGCTTCCAGCCCCTCTTCGTCAAGTAATGCGCTATGCCCGCAATCTTCACGCTCATCTTCTGCCACGTGTACACCTTTGCATCGCCACCATTGTTCACAGTAACAAATGCAGGTTCATCCGGGTACAACTGCGTACGCCATAAAAAGATATCCAGGATTGTCTTAAATTTCAACAGATCATGTTCCGTCCGCTCGTCAATCACTTGCAGCACTCTCTCCATGCCTGTATGCTGCTTCTCTAAATACAAAGGTACCACTCCCAATCGCGCCGCTTCCTCATAGGCAACATTCGACCGCCAAAAATCATGCAGTGGATCTCTGCTAGAGGCAAGATTGAATATCGTACGATCCACATCCATTTGAATATGCTGAATCATCAACTGACCAGCCAAAAATGCCCGCTTCACCATCAACACATGGATATGATTTCGTCCATGCTTGAGATAACGAGATAGCGTGTTCGATTTAACCATTGCCACAGCATAACATCGTAAGCCATGGTATTCCAGCAAATGACCCATTATCCCCTGCGCTAACTCGAGAGGCGTCGATGCCTGGCTCGTCGTCGACTCAGCTATAACTACCGGGACATGCTGCTGATTCACCACGACATCAAACACCGCACTAGAGCAAACATTAGCCTCTCTTTCGCAAAAAAAAAAAAAAAAATCGATATCTACCATTGTTCAACAGAAAACTGCTTTGCAATTGAATCGAGAAGATCACTGGAAAAGAACGTTTCCTCCACACCAAACGGCTCTCCAATGCGTTGCTGGCGAACGATATCTTCATATGCACCAAAAACAATCAAACGGCCTCCGATCAATGTCCCCACCAGACCTGTTCGTACAAATTTTTGTTGATACAGCTCGGGGTAAAGTGTTTCCACAGGAACAATAATCGGACGCGCATGGAAAATGCTCTCTGTATGCTTCGGTAACGCCCAGAACCCTGCAGAAAGCGAAGGTGCATCTATCCACACTTCACCAACCGTCTCTGGTGCACAAAGAATCGTCGTTTCCGGATCCACAATAGCCACCGTCGCTATCAAGGAACTGCGTTACAGCCCATTGAAACAAAGAATAGAATAAAATTTACCTCCTGGTAAGACAAAGCCAAACGAGCCAACATGCACTGCGCCTTTTTCATGCTCAGCCATCGTCCCATGGACATCATCGCCTGCTGCAAGTACAACGACTTTGCCCATTTTCATTGCCTGCGCGTCTAACACGCATTCCCACACGTCATCTGATTTACCTGCGGCAAGGATTGTATGCCCAGAACCGCTGGATCGATCGACTGCACCTTCCACAAGACGCGCAGGTCCAAGCGCATCTCTAAAACTGAGGATTGATCCTCCGTGCTCGGCTAAAGATAGAACAGGACAAACAACTTTCACAGGCTCCTTGGTATTTCCCAATGGTTTCAGTAATTTGTCAGCAATGTACTCGTTCAAGCAGGGTTTCACAACAAGCGTGTCGATCAGGAAGAAACGTAACGCGGAAAGATCAGGTGCAACTTTCCTACTATAATTCTGCACAAGCTTCATGTTGTCTTGGTAGAACTTCGTTGCTTGTTTCAAGGATTGATAATCTGCCAGGGCAATCGTCGCTATGTCTTTGCGTTAGATGATTTCCAAGTAAAAGAAACAAAAGCATGTACCTCTGTACTTTGATAGGACATAAATCCAAACAGCCGGGGAATCCATGATAGACGAGCTGGCGAAGATCGTGTGGTTACCTGCATACACCGAACAAAGCACAGAAAGAATAAACCCAACCTGCTGCCTCGGCTCCAAGTAGCTCACAACGCAATCCCGTTCGGGGATCTCATGTTTGGGTTTCACCTGCACTTCTTGCTGTTCGTTGATAGTAACCTCCGTTTCTATGACAGCCGCTTGGTATGCCTTACACTGTGCCATCACTGTCTGGTGTGTCACCGTCACACCCTTGAGCTCGCCGTTCACTGCTTTGACGTATTCAATGTAGGCCAGCTCTGGCACGTTGATCTCTGGGTATGTATCTGATTTGGAACGCGGGTGCCATTGGCCAAGGTTGTTGGTTGTGTACCATTTGACGTTGGCCGACAGTTCGATCGATCGCGATTGCATGTCTTTGCTAAATGCTTTATGGTTGTAGTCTGTTGTCAAAATAAGATGCGTATTTGTCAAATCCAGGACAAACAGCAGTTCTCCAAGGTCGTCCGCCGCATTGATCGGTACTGCGACCACACCACACAAAAAACACCCAAACAAAGCAACAATGAAGTCCAGCACCTCTGATTTTCTGTAAATTAAGACAACTCGATCACCGAATTGAATACCAGGCTGCTTGCGGAGGAACGACGCTATTTTTTCTGCACGTGCATTCAACTTCTCCCATGTCAAGCTTATGCTTTCTTTTCCATTGTTATCCACCATTGAAAATGCAGTTGCTGTCATTGTGTTTGTTCTTGTTGCGCGGTGACGGAGGACCTGCGCCAGGTCGGTAAATTGCCCGAGATCTGTATTATTTACATCGAGTAGATCAAAGGGAATTGGTCGGGGTGGTAAAGGAAGTTCCTGTCGGCCAGCCAAGTCGGAAAACATCGTTTGTTCAGGGCGGTCGTCTAAGCGTAGTTTCGGCTGGGGTGCTGGCTCGATCGCTTTAAAGTGTGTCGCCATATGGCTGTTCCCATATTTGCTTCGTGTTCGTTGAAGCGCCGTTTTGGAGTGCTTTGTAAAAGACGAATTTCTGCTGAGGGAGGAAGTGGTGTTTCCCGCCGATGGGGTCATGACGGGAATACCGCTGACGGATACGTTGGATCGCCCTCGACGATGGGATGGTGTGTTGGTGGTGGTGGTGGATGATGAGGTTTCTACTAAGCGATCAGTATCCTGAAAACGTGTTTTCTGTAAGTACAAACCCCATTCGGTAGATTGTCCCAGCCCAAGGTTGGGGACACTGCTAGGGTAGCGTTTGAGATTGCTGAGCTCTGTCGGGAAATCCAACATGTGCGTCCTTGAACTTTGGGAGCGGGAGTGCATTGGTAACGCTGTCGGCTTTGTCGGGAAAGATGGCCCATACATAGCAACGGAGACAGGTCGCGAAGCTTCTGGCCAGACAAACGTAGGTCTCGTAGGATGACCGCCTGGAGGATAGACGGGTGTGTGCGGAGGTCCACCTTCCGGTGTTGCTGTTGTGTAGCCCGAATGCTGCGTCGGCAACATCACCGTAGGCGAGGTTGGGTAGGGTGGATAAGCGGCAGGATCACGATGCCCGGTAAAGCTGACAGCCTGGCCACTATGGGGGTGCAGATCCTGTTCATGGTGATGGTTCGGTGTATGCACAGACACTGCATCCGTTGGATGCACCTTGCCGCCTGTGCGTGGGATATCGCGATGAGAGGGAACAGGCGAGTGCGTAGGTGAGGGGAGAAAGTCGAGAAAGTCGACCACTTCGGCTGCACTTGGCTCCGGCCCAAGATCGTCAAGTCCTTCCAGATCCTGATCAGCCGCTGGCAATGCTGATTCGCCCGCGGGGTCATCGTGCGTAGCGCTGCCATCCATCACAGATGCCGGCACCGCATAAGGCTTCAAGAGAATCGCCTTTTTTTTCTCGTAGCCTTTTTTCGTGATGTCGCCCTCGGCAAGTTCCAAATCGAGCACACGTAGCTTTTCCACGACATCGCGAGGAAGATCGCCCGAGTATGCAGAATCCATGGGCTCAATCCGGTCGAAACGAGAGAATGGCGGGCGCGAAAGACTAGCGGAAAAAAAAAAGAACAAATCTGTCAAATAACGCTTCACCTTATCAGGTGATCCGCCCACTCAGAGAAAATTATTTTGCTGCATGCAATTTTCGCCTCATTACTCTACTGAGTTTGGATGATGAGCAAGTCAAATTGACGTGAGCCTACTAAACCAGGAACAGGGTACCATCGGGCCAATAATGATCACATGCGATGGATCTGCACCTAAAGAAGTATACGAGAGCGCGATCAGGATATCTCTGTCCTACCCAGACTGAATGGCAAACTCTTGTGGCAGTGACACCCCAATCCTGTTGACTGAAGAAGATCAAGTCACTAGTACAAATAAAGTCTGTGCGTCAATCCATATTCCAGCTCGCATTGAGCAAGAGGTACAACTTCGCTTTATCTGTTTGAGTAACGCAAGCACCCATGATGTCCATTACCTCCGATGTGCTCAGCGACACTGTCAAAGGCAATCTACCACAGGCTTCCCAACATCACTGGCGCAGTTTCAAAAACACCGGGCGCCTCTTTAAACACGGATGTAACCCATTTAGGAAGCAAACGTCAACGTTGTCGCGAAGTAGAGTTAGTCTGAGTATACAAGCCATCGACGAACGATTGCATTCGGCTCCAATCTATCACGTTCACGGCATCTTGATCATCCAGTAAGGTTTTGAAAGGGCCTCTTTTTTGTCGTCTATCGGAGGATGTACACGTTGGGCTCATGCTTGATGGGTTCATGGTGCCAGTTCAACAAATGCCCGAATAAGAATAGATGCAGTCTCCAATTTGGGGTGTGGGATTTTTCTGTGGTTTGCAATAGCTTATCAATTCACACGTGCACGAAACGCTACGAATAGGTTAAAAAGGAAGTTCTCTTCAATCGTTTGCGCTGTATATATGGCAGCTAATCATAACGGTAAGACCTTTGGTTGAACAAAATCTACATTTTTGAAACAATGTGAGCACTTTGCTGTGTAACCCGACTTGGCTTTCGGATCATCGAATATCCTGATACCGGTCCAGCTGTACCATCCTTCTGTAGCCACGATGTTTTTTTTTTTTTTTGGATTGATGGCGTCCAGCTGGTGTCAGTTAAAAAGTCGCGAGTGAGAGACCAGTAGCAAGCGAAGGGTGGATAATTGCGGTAAAGCTCAGCACCAAAGTGGAGGCAGGGGTAGAACCAGTGTCCGAGTGGGCAACGAGTAAGGTCCGGAAGAATGGGGGCCAATTGCCACTCGGGATTGGAGTCAACTGCCCTCCGCCAGAAAGGGAAAGTTGAAAAACAACGGGGGCGACATTAACGAGGAATCACCACTGTATCGTGTGAAGAATACCCGATTTCCCATTTCTTCCATTTTTTCTAGCTTTTCCGTTCTTTAGATGCCTTTCACCTTCACCTTTATCCTTTTTTCCTTGCTGCCGTACAGGGATTTTTTTAACTCCCCCTATTCTTAATGGAACGGACGAGAGCGGACATGCTGTAAAGCGCAGCGTTCACCGTCGTTAAATAAATTATATTGGGCAAATCAATGCTTCATCCTGAGGAAAGAATCAATTTCTTCCCATATGGACAAAACACCATTGGATCTAATTGTCGCTCTTGGCGCGTTCTTCATCGAACAGAAACAATCCTTGGCCGACCATGTTCATCATCAGGATCCTACCATCCAGCAATTATACTGCATCGCAAAGCACATTTTTGAAAATCATGTTATGGCGGAGGAATCAATGGCAGGTTATCTTTTACATTCTATTGAGGATGCAGAACCACGATATCACAAGGCCATCACCATGCTTGACGAAGGAAGATAGTCTGCAATACGTCCAAAAAGGATTTAACGAAAGGCTAACAGCCGAAATCAGCAATCGGCTGCAACAGCAGAAAAAAAAATCGAAAGTTTACCCACTGTTGATGTCCTACGGGATGAGATATTAAATTCAGAGAGAGAGACAAAAAGGTCTTTAGAGGAATGTATACAGACGCCGCAACATTATGGAACCAGGACATCGGCCAAAACCAATCCACTTTAGTTGTTGCCAACTCACAGATATCTCGTCAAAGATCAATAAAAAATAAGAGACAAGAAGAATCAGTAAGACTGAGTGTAGGATTATGTTTATTCAATAAAAACAATTGATCTTTTATACTCAAATGGTTGTCGGTCTAGACGGACTGGACCGACAATAGACAGATTGTTTTTTCATGTAATTTGTATTCCTCTTCCTTAATGCGGTCTTCCCCGTAGCGGATCATGAATCACTCGGAGAAAAGCATTGTATAAAGAAGCGGTGATACAATCGGTCGATCTGTGCTTGTAGAAGTCATTTCAAATTCCTCTTTCAGACACAACAAAATAAGAGCGCTAATCTAGGCTATACGCTGGATAGCTACGCACGATTAAAGATGGATAGGATGTCGGATACGACATTTATGCCAGGTTACTTCTTCCGACAAACCCCATTCTTGGGTGTTTAATGCGAGGGGAAGGAGTACTGGAGAAAGTGCCCAATGAAATTCTCCAGGTTTACTGCCAATCCCATGTAGTAGCGCAATAGCTACGACCCACTCGACACAAACTATATCTTGCCAATTATAAGGCACGATCTATTGTGCTTATCAGTCTCATCACAATCTATGTTTGACCTGCAGTTGTACATGGCAAGCGAACACCTGTGCAAAGGATCAATAGATAATAACCAAACTTAAGTTTGACATGAAAAAGCTCTTTTGCCTACGTTTCATAACTTAGCTGTGGGTGGTTGTGTTTTCTAGAGAACTTTGTCACCGAATCTCGGAATATCGGGTACAGATGAACCGTCTTCCGTCGTCATGCGACTCTCCGGACGCAGACAGACGCTTGCTGTACATGCTTGTCTATGCTTCTAAGCATTACCCAGCATCAATTACAGGCTTATGCTGCACTTGAAGTATCAGTGAAGCAGCTCATTCAACACTGATCGGAACTATGCGGTCACAACTGAAATTCTCATTTGCATTAACACTAACCAATGCTATGATGCGGTAAGAAATCAATGGGCAGGTATACGCAGGTAATGGAACATTCCATGTGTTAACCATGAAGAGAGATTAAAATCGGAACGTGTGTCTATTCTTCCGCTCCATTGGGCTGTCAACTTTGCATGCCAAACACCAATAGCAATAGGTAGAGAGCTGCGTAAGCTTTGTTTCACTTCTTTTCGTTCTTGTAAAAACTGATTTTAGAGAGAAGAGTGGATAACGCTAGAAAGTATCGTCGTCTCTTCCAAAAAACGCAAGTCGCAGAAATAGGTTTTATCAGTGCGAACAGGAACGGGTTGCCATCAGGTCACTCATCTAATTTTTGCCTCTTTTTTCTGTTTTAAAATGCACTTTACTCACTGACGACACCTGTAGTCCTTAAGATGGAGGCAAGCAGGTACGTACTATCTTTCGAACAAGCACGATAGATGAAGATGAGAACATGGTAGACGACATATGCATTGGTTCGCTCTGTTTAACCAAGGGGTCAGATAGTTAGGCAGTTCTGGTCCTGCCTTGTACTGTATTTGTTATGATATCCATCGGCTTAGTTCAATCTATTTATTTTCCTGGGTCTTGTTTACATTTCAAACATTTATTACATCTATGTTTCCATGTTGCTCCACGAGCTGGAAATAGCTGCCGATGCATTTAATTCGGCATAGTGCCATAATAGACCATGCCTTTTTATGCGTCCATTTTATTACACTCCTTCTTTCACTCTTAGATATATTTAGATAGCATCTTACGAATCTTAACAGTGATCAAAGTAAATACCCCTACTGTTGACAGCGAGGGCGATACGGGGGCTGGTTGTTAACCAGCTCATCACCGGGAAACTACACTGGATGGGTTACTCCTCCTTATGAGGCTTAGTGATTTTTTTTATTTACTGGAGGCAATGTCGGTGGTCCTCCTGGAAGTTGTTTGAAACATGAACAGAGGTGTCTGATAACTACCTCCATTAGGAATTTTGGTTCAGGCACACGAGAGGTCCCCAAATCCAACGCGATAGCACAACCATGATGGAAATTCTTGAGTCCCCCAAGAACTTTTTGCTTGTAGCCCACTGCATATATGCACACACGTGCCCTTCCTTTTGAAACCTAAAGTGCGTAGCATGTACCAAACTTATTCCATATTCCCTATTATCATCGCGGTAAAGAGCTCATCTACAAGTGGGCACTTCCCTGCATGAATAGTCAGTCATGGTAGTCTTGAGCCTTCGTCTCCACTGGCTACGGCAGTACAGTATTCCCTGGTGACTACTCGCCTCTCATTGTGCAATGGTTGGATCTCTTGGTGGGTTCGTCCTCATCATGGAGCCAATGCAAGACTTAGTTTTACAAGTTACGAAAGTTCAGGGTGAAAACATAACCGGTTTTTTTGTTGCTGATCAAATCATTCTTTTGAACGTGAAAGGTGAAGATGAAACATTTTGATTGAACAATGCCAAATAATCAGGTGAGATGTATCGTGTTTTACAGCCGAAGGAACAACGATAATCCAGGCACTTTCAGATAACAAATCATGTTACCAAAGAAATAATAAAAGATTACTGGTAGGATTTTGAAAAAAGTGGAGTCATTAATGCAAACATCGTAAATTGAAAACGACTGAAGGAATTTGAACAGAAGCATTAAGCAAGCGATCCTATTTGAGCTGTCTTACAATGGAAGCAACTGCTTTTTATTTTTATTTTTTTTTTTCGTGTTGCTAGGGAGTTGTTTAGAAGGAAACGACGTGTGGAAATAGCGAGCTCAGTTAAAGGGCACACACTCTGTATGACGTGTGAGTCAAATCTCCGAGCTAACTTGTCTTTCCCTTTCTCTTTTCTCTCTCTTTTCTCTTTCTCCTTTCTAGTCACTCGATGCACTTGTGTCCGAATGACGAGTCAAGAAACCTCCCAGCATATGGCACAAGTCGAGCCAACCACTAATTCCATGTTACAATCGTCACTATCCCCATCTGTACCTCCAACCATTTCATCCTACGCTTACGAAGTCGACCGATCCACAGCGGTTGCAACCACACCGGGTGATAATAGTTCTGCAACAGCTATTCGATCGCCTTCCAATCCCCCCAGTGTTCATTCACCTTTACCTTCCTTACAAACCTACCATGAATCGTCATTGGAAGATGAAGATGACAAAGTACCTACGAACAAAGTACACTTGACTATGTTACTCGTTTCTGGTAACAGACACAAGTTTGAATTTGACCCATCAGCAACCATAGCGCAAGTGAAGCAAAGCGTTCACGACCACTGGCCGCAAGGTAAAAAAGAGAGAAAAAGGAAAAAAGCAGGTAGCATGATTCTTCGGAGTTATTGACTTTTTATTTCTCAGAGTGGTCTGATCGATCGTTACCATCCCTTGATAGCCTAGAAGTCGTTTATTTGGGCAAATTTCTCGAAGATGAAACCACTTTAGAGTGTAAGAAAAAAGCAGGAAACGGATGATGCGAAAAAAGGCACCTCATGCTCTTCTGTTGTTGCTAGCAAATCGATTGCGTGGTGGTCATTCAACAACTGTTCACCTTATCGTTCGTCAATTTAACAAAGCAGAAGGTAGAAAGGAAAACTGGGGGAGGAATTTAGGCTAATATTGAGGGATTAGATGCCAAGAGTGTGGATGCTGTTCCTCGATGTAAATGCTGTATAATACTTTAGGAGGAACTTGCTTTCTTCAGCTTTGTTTATTTTCACGTATTTCCTTGAAATGCAAGCAAGGCCCCGCCGTTCTCACTTGTTCCTTTTATTTCACTACTGTTATTTTTGCCTCATTTTTTAGTGCTACATTGATCTGTAGCAAATGTATTTCTTCCTTGTCAATAATGAATATGGTGAAGTGTTTCCCAAACATCGAAAACATAAGATTTTCAGGAAAACAGGAAGGTCTGACAAACAAATGATAATCAGCTGACAGCCGACAAGGAATATCCAACCTTTCGAAAGTGTTGCGATCCATTAAAAAACGTGCTTCGTGGCAATTTTCTTGCATAATCGATTGAACCAAATTTCTGCTCGACCCAAAAGCATGGATAGGAGGCACGGCAAGGTAGATAGGCTACATGAGGATTGACATGCGATGGATCGATTTGGCAAAAGCGGCTGCTGCACGTCAGATCCAGTTGGCAGCCGAGGGAAAGTGAGACGGATTGAGTTCGAAATGTTCCGTTGTTTTTGGACACCCATCAGCAAGCAATGAAATCAGTTAAATAAATGTACATAGCAGCCAGGCTGAATAAACAGCTATATGTCAGTTCCTTACTGACTTTGAGCCTTTTGAGGCTTTGTTTTCTTGGTCGGTCGTTTTAAAGACTCTGGGTGTGACTCGACGCTGTTTGTGCGCATTTATGCGATCAAGATCCGTCGTATGCCCAGTATTCAAATTGCGGTTCCACATCTAAGAAGACTGTGAGCATACCCATAATAATAGTAACTGTACAATACTTACAAGATACTTTTCGCTGGTATGGTTTTCCAACGCATACTGGTTGCACAGTTTGATTGGATAAATGATACCCCGATAGTCGTGTCCAGCTGATGGCTCATTAGGCATTTTACCTATCCCTTTTCTTGTTGGACATGCTGACGTGTAATGAAGAGCATTCTTGTCGTCATCTAGGCAATACCTGCGTGACCTTTTATCGCTTGAAGGACGAAGTTTCTTAGTTTTATAGATTTAGTTAGCATGTATTTGATACACTTGCATGCCATATACTTGTGTTTACACCGGGCCATGTTTCTGTCGCAATATAACTCTGTTTCATGATTGCGTAGTGAACATATGTTGCCAGTACGGCTCTCGTCGACAGCAACTACTAGACATCGACGCGCTAGATATCGTCTAAACGTCTGATCACATGAAGTAAATTAGTGAGACTAAAATGTAGTAGTGATAACAACATTGACGGGGACGGGAGCATAGCCCTTCATCGGCTTAATATCGGCATCTCCAGAGGCCACAATCGTACGCCGGCTGTCTTCAACTGACTTTCCGTTTCTCTTTCTCCGTTCTACCCGACGACTTTTCTTTGTACTTTTATGAGCAAATGTCATTTTGGGCTATTACAGAATGAGTTGATTAGCTCTGTTCGAGGCATCTATACCTTTTTTGTTCCTCGAGCCGATCGGTCTCACGACCATTGTCTGACCTAGGATGCCCAGTAACCCCTACTCCCACCACAGATGTAACCACTGCTGCTCCGCCAGCCGACACTGTATCCAACAAGAGTATGTCTCAATTGAGATCGGCTGCAAAGCCTACGACTATACCGCCATCACCACCAGCTTTACCATCACAACCAAAAGCAGAAGTACCCATACGCCAAGAAGACCCAACACCCCAGCCAGCTCATGACACGAATCTGCAACGTCAAACTCAGGCGCCCAAACAAAAATGGCATGCAGCCCACGTCTTCACACACAACCTGATCCATCACAGAAAGGTTTCGTTTACATTTATCTACCATTCAAGTGCCACCTTCAGCGTAAAACAATTCGATCAGCCCTGAAATCTACCGATATCAACGCTTGTGTACTCGACATTGCATACATGGTACGATACAATGCTGGCATCCTTCTTCACCGACAATATATTCCTGACTCATCCCATCTCTGCGACCCCAAATACACGAATTTGCCTTTAAACGAAAAGACAAAACTTGCCTACCAAATCCACAACGCATACTGCCTTTGCGTTTTTGATACCTGTCCGCCACGCGTAAGTGGAGTAATTGCAGCAAATATGTCTGACAAAGACAAATTTTAAATGTAAATGGAAATTTGAGTGTCCAAGAAGTATCACGTGTTTCTTGTGTGTCCGAAGGAAATCCCCTTTCTTGGCGACTTCGCCTTACACATCTGTACAGCATTCGATGAGCGGGCTAGAAAGTAAATGTTCAGAGCTAGATCATGATCCGATTGCGGAATGATTGTCGATGACTGAATCGTTTCTCTTTTTCTTCTTTCTTTTTTTTTCAGAGAACTTGTTCCAGTTAAAGGTACTCCCCATCGTGCACTGCATGGCATCGCTCATTATGACCTATTTGTGATCTAGTTCACCGCCAAGCAGTTGACGAAGCAGTCAAAACGATGCCAAAAAGATGAAGCAGCAGAAAAGCTCAAGTTGAAAAAGGTGGAGTTTGTACGATAGAAGGAACCAAACTGACTGGAACTGTATTTATCCACAGGCAATGCAAGATGGTAACACTGAAGGTGCCCGTATCTATGCAGCCAATGCCATTAGAAAAAAGAATGAGGCATTGAATTTACTAAAATTATCTGCGCGAATTGATGCGGCAGCCAGTCGTGTGCAGACAGCCATCATGATGCGCAAGGTAAAACAGGATGTTCCCATTGATTGTTTCTCTCACCGCCGCCACCTAGGTATCATCGTCGATGGCAAGCGTTGTTAAGGGTATTGATAAAACCATGGAATCAATGAACCTTGAAAAGGTATCCCATGGCAACAGCGAGAGAGAGCAAAAAAGTAAATAAGAGTGGTGTGTTTTGATAGATTTCCATCGTCATGGATAAGTTTGAATCACAACTGGAAGACCTTGACGTTCAAACAAGCACGGTGGAAGGCGCCATGGCTGGATCTACATCTGTCTTGACACCTGAAAGTGAAGTGGATCTACTGATGAAGCAAGTGGCAGAAGAACATAGTCTCGAACTCAACCAACAACTCCGTGCACTGGAACCCAGCAAGGTGTTACTGAAACCAACAGCCGATGCATGCGAGGATCAAGATACCATACTGACAAGAAGACTGCAAGCATTGCGTAATTAGATCATTATTTTTTTTTGTATGTGTGTACCATTGACTTCAATGTCTTGACAAATAAACAAAAAACAACCATAGTTACTCCCGAAGACCGTGAAGAAGGTAGACGGATTTTCCTAGTCATCTTTCCACGGGAAGGATACTTTTGTTTTATATCGAGTGCTTCTTATCGAAAGAACCCTAGGAGGGTCGCATTTCTAGTTTGGTCAAAGTGCTTCAGGGATTCTCCCCCAACAATGCATAAAAGTTTATCAATGATTGTTAGAAGGGGATAATAGTAGATACGATGACTACAAATGATGTTGTATGTGAAAAAATAAAAGGCGTAAAAAAGTGATAGTTCACGTGGCGGTTGGACACCAAATGCTGGGATGGATTTGCTATATTCGAGGAAGAATATATTTTTTTTGTTCAAGTGTTGTTGTCAGAAGAAGATACGATGAAACGATTGCATAGTAGATGATAGATGCATAGATAGGGGTTTTCTTGTGTCATTTGCACGGGCCATGCTTCCCTATCCTCGGATCGGCAGGCCACCCATTTAATTATTATTTTTCTTTCCACGTGGAAAAAAGAAAAAAGTCATTTAACGATGGATAAATACTGTCGTCAGGTTTTAATCAATTGTAATTTCAATACATCCCTTCTCCTGCGTTAAATGTAATGTGGCTCCAAAGTTGAGCACTACTACGGATGATTCACTTTATTACTTTGCTGCTTGTATAATATATTGCTGTAAGAAAGCAGATTTGGATGATATTTCAACAATGGTAAAGTTTAAAACAGGCTTAAAAAAAAAGTCCGGCAAAATAAAATAAAGAAGGAAAAAAGTCATTCCTATCCCTAGGTGCATATAAAAATCAAATCACAATAACTACCTTTGCGTCAGCGCCCTTAATTTTTTTTTTTTTTTTTACTCTCCTTCATCACAGAATTCCATATACAAGACCAAGGCAAAAGAATATATTTTATTATTTTCTTTACATGTTTTAGTAACTCGTTTTTTTTTTATAGTTATGACGCTTCCATCTCCAAATATTCACCGTTGGACTACATCATTCTCCGATGAGTTATTGAAAATATTCGAAGCAAAACTCAATCATCTAAGTACATTGAATGAAGTAAGAAATTATCGATTTATATAACTGTGCATTGAAACCAAAAGAAAGAAAGAATACTCGGCTGTTCCAAATGAACGTATAATGGTCGATCCTCAGCCATTAAAAACTGATATCTTAACTGCATTTCTTCAATCCGACGATCCATTTTCTTCTGATACTACAATTAATGGATCATCTTTTGTTAAAGAATCAACAACAAAAACCGAACATAATGATGATCAATTTCTTCCTTCACCGCCAACATCCCTATCTGACACAACCCAACCACAACAGCAACAGCAGCGACAAAAGAAGAAATTTTTAACCAAATCCTCCGCTTATGTTCGTGAAAAAATCTTTGGAATCAAAACCACAACAAATGACGGAAATTTGCTACCCGCTGCCATGCCTTCTACCATAGATTCCGTATCTATATCACCTCCTGACAGTACAGGCTCGTTTCAACGTTATCAGCCTAAACCACGCCATAACTCCACAGCAGCGAAATCATCAAATCGAGTTTCATTGCCTCTCAAAACAAAATCGCTTAGACTAGGACAACGGCAGTATAAACGGCAATCTGAACTGATTCGACACCAATCAATGAAAGGGAGATCCTTCTTCTGTTTCTTCTCAGGTCCAAAGTAATCTTTCCTTTATATATATACAAATGCATCCTCCATGCGCGTTGTAACATTTTCTTCCTTTTTTTACCTTCATCCGAGATCAATCCATAAATAAACGCAACAAAGTTTGACTGTTCGTTTTGTAGAATGGATGCTATGGTGTTGTTTTGATTAGAAGGTTGCAAGGAATATATCTGCAGCAGTCGCAGACTCGGCTGCCACCTCCTCTTTACTATAAACATAATCTATCCAAACTCTTATAAATATAGATCACATGAACATCTACTACATGACAGCTTGCATTTTCGGTAGATAGCAAAAATCCTTGGATAAATGTTGAACCGAACATCGTTTGTATGTGCACTGCGTGTCTGTCATCCCTATTCTTGTTGCGCTTTGGACAGATGTACGCATAAGTACGGTCAATATCGATTTCATTGATAGGACTGAACTGACGGTAAGAAGAGACTTATTGTTGTCAATTGTTTTGTTCTAGAACCAACATTTTCTACCGTCAAAAAAAAAAGCACTTACCTGTATCTTTGCCTCTGTGGCTACTTTTATCCATGCTTAAACATATGATGTTCTAATCTTTTCCTTAGGAACATTTTTGTAGCTGTCCTCCTACTCAGCTGATTACTGTACCATGAAGCGTGATTCATATACTACTTCTACCATCTCTGGAGATAGCTAGGGGTAAGTCGCCTTAAGTCTTCAAAAGAAAAGGCAGAGAGTAACACTTCCATCCTTGGGATAATCTAGGGTAACGTCTACTAAAAGGCATGGCATCTTTTGTTGTCAACTTGTTTTCCCATAAGTACTAGTCGTCAATCGTTGCAAAGTCATTTCATCGAAGCGAGGCATTCATACGGAGCTTTGAAGATGCCATTTATTGACACTTCGCTGCACGCCACAACGACCCTGGCTGCATTAGGCCTATATGTACGGTGAGATTAGGATTTAATCCCATGAACGAAAACCCTTCTCTTGTTAGGAGATTTTGTGGGGATAGGACCAGAATACTGGGTACAGGGTCCGTTACTTTTTTATGTCAACTGATACAATTCAGCATCCTGCAAATCGCCGTCCTCCAGGAGGACATCGATGCTAAAATCGTCATGTAAGCAATCTCTCCGATGCGTTTCAAGGACACGATTCTTTTTTGTACGCTGCTATGTTTGCCATACGAGGGACGATTGGTCGTCAATGGAGTGGAATTGATTAGATTATTTCATTAAATGGGTCTCTTTTTAATAGGTAGTTTGAATGGACTATTTTACAATAGGTGATTGAGTGGCTATGGAAAGGTGTCCCACTGGAATAAAGAAGAAGTAGTACCACCTTGCCGAGTACCTTTCACGGTCTGGTCGATATCAGCAAATCTTTTACAAACTACCGTGCGGTATGTATTCCTGTACGAAACAGCTTTGAAGCATACCTCTTAAGAATTTTATTTTCTTCGCATAGATACTTTCGTAGCCTTCTGTATCGTTTCTTTATTTTCAATATTGGCTTGCATGCAGCTTCCTTTTCTTCATGGTTTTATTGCTGCTGTTACTTTCTCATCCTGTTGTATACCAAATTATGGTGCGCAGCTGGCTATCGGAATGATTGTACTTATCGTCCTGTGTCTTTTATCAAGCGGGTAAAAAAAATTCTTATCCTCATCTCGATTTCTCGTTGCGTTTATTTAATTGTTTTTTCTTTTTGGGATACACAGATGATGAACCTTGATTCGGAACAACAGGCCACCTAACACCCGCTTCTTAGATAAATCCGTCTCCCGTGATCCCTGCACGGAGATCAATCAAATACTACAACAATCCTAGATCGAACCAAGCAGAAAACCTAGGGTCACAGGTAAACTTCGCCATATATGGCACTTTCGGAACACGGGTCACACAGAGGTACCCTAAACGTCAAGTCTGTTTCTATTGGAATAGAGATGAACATACATTTCCCTCTGTTGCAGTAGAGATGGGCATAGTTTCTTTTGTTCAAAAGAAAGCACGCCGATTGTTATTAATGACGTAGAGATACATCTCGCGCGCGATAACTTCGTTAGGTTTTTGAACATTTACTTGCGCTTATTTCATAATATTTTGCGCTGACGCATAGGATATATTCAATAAACAGTATATCCGTGCTGGAACTGTTGCTCAACATACCGACCCGTGTCGTTGCGTTGAATAAAAAGTGCTTTTTGCATGAAGGTCACAGGAAACGTGTTTGACCACAGTCACGTATGAGAGCTTCACCGAACCTGATTCATCCTTGGACCCATCGATCCATTCGATCATTCATTAGATTGACTTCCATTTCGACTTGGCCTGAATCATTCTAATGTATAATCCCGAAAAATCACCATTGTTTAGCCACTTTTGTGCATTACTACAGAGCATTAGCGATCAGCGGGGTACACAGGAGAAAAAAAGAAAGCTAGCAAAGTACCTGTACGATTGGCGATTCAATTATGGCGATAATTTTTATGATGCCATGAGATTGCTTTTACCTCATGTACGTTGTGTGAACAACTTTAGTCCATATGTTTATGTCCATAGCGTGCTTGTAGTTGGATAGAAGTCGATTTGGTGTCAAAGAGGCCACCATGGCCAAAGCCTATACGGAAGCATTGCGTCTGGGAAAAAATTCCGAAGACGCCTATAATCTTTTGAAATGGAAACTGCCTTCTACAGCAAGTTATTCTGTAGGTTGATATTCTTAAAAAATTGGCTGATGGGTATCTGTTTCCAGAAATCCACGGGCGATTTCGCGGCCGTTGCCTATGAAGTCATTGACGCCCGATCAACAGTGACCACGCCCACACAGACTGTCCATGATGTCAATGTTCTTCTGGATGACTTGAGTGTTTCAAAGAGGTGAGCACCAATGGGTTATAGAAGAGCACACGTAGTAAATAAACGTCTATATACATGTACGTAGTGAGGAAAAGAGAAAACAACAATTGTTCAAACATATTGTCGATCACTACACGTCATTTGAGCAAAAATGGCTTATTCGCATCATTTTAAAAGGTAGATTTCCACAAACAACGATCAACGTATCAAAGAAAAAAAAACATAGATTTGAAGATCGGTATGTCCGAAAACTCTGCCTTTGATGTGTACCATCCGCAAGCCAGAGAACTATTTAGTGTCTGCAGTAATCTTGAGAAAGTATGCAACGATCTCAAGGATCCACATGCAACGATTGAAAAATCAACCATCCAGCTGTTTGAACCATTCAAACCTCAACTTGGTCACAAGGAAGTGCCAAAAGATGTCCGAAAAGTACTGTTCGATGGCCGGTTCTATATTGAAGAAAAAATCGATGGCGAACGTATGCAAATGCATTACCAAAAAAGCACAAACAGATTGAAATGGTATTCAAGGTAATCAATAAAAACACGACTACCCACTAATCTCATCTGCCCTCCCCTCCCCCAGAAAATCGACGGATTACACCCATCTCTACGGTGGCGACGCAACGCAAAATAAACTGGCAAGTTCCATCGTTGACTGTCTGGAAGCAGAAAGGTTAGACCTTGCATTAGCTGCAATGCATCTTGTTAACATAACTTCAGTCTGATTTTGGATGGTGAAATGGTTGCTTACGATCCAAAACTGGACGTCTTTTTACCCTTTGGCAGCCTCAAAACATCAGCAAAAGGCAAGTGGGTGATCTTATCCATGCATGGCCACTAAAATGGGTTTGCCTTGGACTAAAGACGAAACATTGGATCCCGGCAAAGCGCGTCCCTGCTGTAAGTCTTGAAACGGAAAGGAAAGACCGATGGACTGACGTTGCCACGAAGTTATCGTGTTTGACATTGTTTACTGCAATGGATTTGAATTAGTGAAATACACACTAGCCGATCGACTGAATGTGCTCAACAGCGTTGTCAAAGAAAAGCGTGGCCATCTTCAGTTACTACCACGGGAAGAAAAATCCACTTTTCAAGACATTGTCGACGCACTGGATCGTGCCATGTCAGAAAGGTAAAAGAAGAAAAAGAAAAACCCACACCAGTAATCCTGATGTGGCGTGCTTCTAGAAAGGAAGGCGTTGTTATCAAAAACCCAGGATCGATATATGAACCCGGTGCACGAAATCCAACCTGGATTAAATTAAAGCCGGAATATATCGATAGTTTGCACGATAACTGTGATCTGATTGTGATTGGTATAAAAAAAAATAATGCACCCGTCCTTCGCCCTAACCGGTAGAATAGGCGCCAAGTACGGTACTGGTCGTCGGGGTAACCGACTTGCTCAGTTTCTATGTGCTCTTCGTGACGACAGAATCCCCTCAAACGAGGATCCAAGGCACTTATCACTGAAAGAGAGTCAATGTATATTAATGATTGTTTAGGTTTCTTACGTTCACCATGATAGGTACAGGATACACGGTGAATGAATTGGACGAATTTGGGTGGGTGAAGATAAAACCATGTCCTTTACACTAAGGCATGATAGAAAAATACTGGAAAAACTTCAACCATACAATGCAAAGAATCAACCTTCCTGGTTAATCCATCCTGAAAAGTCCGATGAAGTACCTGACGTTCTTGTCCACTATGCCGAGTAAGCAATAGAAAAGAAAAGCAACCTTTAAATCAGTACTTTGGTAGATCTGTTGTGGTAGAAGTGAAAGCAACCGAAATCGTTTGGGGAAGTAAGTACAGCTGACGCCATTCTTTTAACTTACGGCGACATAAGACATGTTTGGCTGTGGTAGCACACTTCGATTTCCACGGTTTGTACGATTTCGCCAAGACAAAACGTGGTCAGATATTATGACCTACACAGGTAGAGGCATATCCTTCTTTCGTCCAACTCATAGGGAAGCTGTAGAAATGGTAGCAGCAAAACGCTCAGGAACTATGGGTCGACAGCTGCGTTCCTCGGCTTCACAACACGACTTTTTGTAAGCACGAAATGACAACGGCTTGTAAAAATTCACTATGTTTTGTTAGAGGACATAAGCACAAGCGAGCAAAAGCAGCAGGATCAAGCTCGGTATGTCTCGCGCGGATAGCGTCTTCCTACTGAACTTGGAGAATAGCAAAAAACAGTGTACAGTTTACTGGATAGCCAAAAGGGCACTGATACAGCAGACATCGAAAAGCGATCAATGTTGTTTGAAGACATGGCATTCTGTAAGCAGCGTTGAACAAAGCCAAAGGCCACTTGCTCATAGAAACGCAACGTTTGTACAGATGTCATTTCCGGTGGTAGTGGACAAACAAAGAACGACTTGGAAACAAAAATTCAAGAAAATGGAGGCACCTTCGTTCAGACAGAGAACAATGCCGACTATGTGATTGCAGGAACAAAAAGTAATTGCAACCGAAACGTATGCCATTCAAATAACTGATATATGGATAGCCATCCGCGTCAATAGCATCATCTATCAGAAGACAAAAGATATTATTCTTCCTCAATGGATTGTGGATTGCGACGAGAAACAAGACTTGATACCACTTGCACCAAAGTAAGCCTTACTTCCTCCTGGGAAATAAATCACGAGCATCACAATGTAGGTATATGTTGTTTACTACCGAGAAAACACAGCAGCGATTCCGTGCAGAGATGGATCTTTGGGGCGACATGTACACAAACGATGTCACAGAACAAAGTCTACGAGAGGTAAATGTACATGGACTAGGAAAGCTTTTTTTTTTTACTTTGCGTAGATTCTTTCGATGGTCAAGCCAGAGACGACCGACGAACAAACTGCAAGAAATCTGTGTGAAGAAGTCCAAGAGCGGTATTTTCCCGAACTCATCCCAGGCATGCTCTTCCTACATGTGAAGGCCTATGTGGATTTCCCTGAGGAAAGAGAGGATTCATTACAAGACATGAGCTCTCAGGAAAAGCTGTGGCTCGCATCGACGCAGATCCAGTTCTATGGAGGGCGTGTGTCGCACGACCTCGAGCCAGGCATCACACATGTCGTGATGGATAAAGAACATGTAGAACGGCTTCTGTCATTAACAGAAGCATGCAAAAGGTTAGAACAATGAAATCCAGGGATTGATACTGAACAGGCTTGGTTCAAGTATGGCTTTGCCGCGATTTGTGACAACAGAATGGGTGGATGAGTGCATCCGCCATGCGTCCTTATTGGACGAAACACGTAAGTACAGCGTTCGTCTGCTACGAAACACGACGTCTCATTCTTTCCCAGGATTTGAACCTGTGATGTCTTCGAAAGATACCTAGTAACCAACCATGCAGTGCTATTTTCCTTTACAATTTTATTTATGAATGCAGATGGAATGTTTCGCGTAATGATCATCCTCGCTTTGACATATATTTTTCGGATACACGGCATAGTGCTGCAAGTAAACCACACAGTTGCAGCATGCTGGTGTAGCCATCCAGGATCTTCATGTGTGTCATACCAATTTCCTAATCCACCATCCATCAACAAATGTGTACTATTAATAATAAGAATTACCTTGATGAAATCGAGACGTTGTTGTTCTGGAAGTTCTACGTAGGATTTGCAGACGCGGAAGAGTGTGGTGATAATGTCGAGAGCTGAATAGCCTGAGTCGTAGAGTTCTCGCAAAGAGGCTGTTGCAGTATCGATGTTGTACTCTGCACAGCTTTGCAGAACGTGTTGAATAACGACAGGATGCGGTTGATCACAGATTTTGAATACGTTTTCCGACGTTACTTGCTTGAAACCATCAAAGGTTGCTTGCAAGTTATTCACTGCTTGACGCATATCACCGTCGGCTGTGAATATCAGCGCTTCCAGACCTTCATCGATATAAGACACCTAACGATCGCTTTGTTGAGTTTAGCGCGTACTTTAGCCAACCAACGCGTACCTTTTCTTTTTCGCAGATATCTAGTAAACGCTGCAATATCTGCTGATCTGTTAAACGCGTATAGCGCAAAATACTACATCGTGACTGAATTGGTTCGATGATTTTATCGATCTGGTTGCAGGCCAGTGCAAATCGAGTTGTATTAGAAAAGGTTTCCATGGTTCGTCGAAGCGCTTGTTGTGCACCTGAAGTCATACTTTTAAAGATATAAGTGCATCCTGCTCTATTTTTTTTTTTCTTCACGATGTACCTGTCTGCTTCATCAAGAATAATCAACTTGTGTCGTCCCGCTGGTAGGGTTACTTTTTTCTGCGCAAAGTCTTTAATACGTTTGCGGACAACTTCAATGCCTCTAAAGATCGAGATCAGCATGCAGCCCAATGACAATGGCATTTCGTTGTGTACCGATCGTCCGAAGCATTCAACTCTAAAACAGCTTCTTTGTAGGCAGGACCAAGCATTTCGTATGCCAGACACAGGATACTGGTTGTTTTACCGATACCGGGAGTACCCTAGGCTCATGCCGTTAGTACACACCCGTTCCGATCGCGTAAAAACCCGCGCTTACGGTAAGAATGACGTTGGGTAAATTGCCATCGCGTGCAATTGCTTTGAGTCGCAAGACAGTGTCTTCATTGCCGACAATGTCGTTTAGAACGAGAGGTCGATGCTTTTCCAACCTGACTGAGGATCAGAAAAGACAAAGCGATCATGATCGACGTAATTACCACGGCAAATTGTATGTATCCGTGTTTGCATTCGAGGAGGAATCGACATCCATAGAAGCCATAGCGAAGAGAGTGAAATACGCGACGTTGGTGACTTCAGCGTAAATTTCGTTTTTCACGCTGACTGAGAATCTCCGCCTTGGCCCAAGACAGTAAGTCAATATTCACACGCAAAAACGCGTTTCTTTTCCATTCGTGACATAAGTATTCCCTCTACGAAGATTTGTCACCAGATGAATGCAACTACACTTTATCATGTCAAAAACGGATGACATGACCAAAAAGCATGCGCGCATTCCTAGGTCCATCGACACACACTCTTCATGTCACCGCGAACAACAGTTCTTAGACTTAAAGTCAGAAGGCCGTCTATGCGATAGAGAAGCGTTTCAAGTCGGTTATCGAGAACAACTATCCCTCGTTATATCAGTACGCGAACGAAAGCTTCAGCAGTGATAAGCTATATGATCTTCCTTTTCGACTGAGCTCAGAACAGTACAAGATTTTAAACGACATCACCATAATTACGTCGATATTTCACACATATCTAAAGAATACGCGCTACGTCCTTTTGAACATGAAAAAAAGAAAAAGAAACTTTGTGCATCAAGGAGGTGCTACCGCCTCGCTGGAAGAAGCGAACATCACCACCGTTCCCAAGCGCGCATTTTCCTTTGGTTATGTAAGGTGAAAGAAACGTACTTCATCGAATGTCATCGTTTCCACTGCTTAGATTGTGTATACAAACGCGAAACACGGTCATCCTAACCGAAATCAAACGTGCAAAAGAATAGCCTTTTGCCTGTCTGCTTGACGAATACGAAAGGCGCACACGTTTCTTCCAGAGAGAACGCAGCACCCATGCATTTTCACTGAAGAATAAACCACCCACGTTTGTCGTCTTAGATAAAAAAGGCGATTGAGAACAAAAAAAAATAGGTTTTTTTATTTTATGCCACCATCCGCTAACCCGAAAGAGAAATCCGCTTAATAGAAAGTGGAAGGTCTGTAAGCCTGGTACAAAGTGCGGCGACCCTTCTCGGCACGCTGGACGCGGTGAGGCAAGGGGAAAGCAAGCTTGGGAGTAATGAGCTGCTTGATGTACTGGCGACGGATATCGGCGGCCTGGATCTCAGCCACGCGGATGATTTGGATGGAACCGAAACGAGCACGGTGGCGGGCAGCCATGTCCTGGTAGCAGGTCTCGACAACCTCAACACGGGACATACCACGGTACTCCTTGTACATGTTGTGGGTACCGGAGCGAGAGTCATAACGGAGCCAGATACCGAAGTTCTTGATCTGCTCAGGGCGCTTCTCGGAAATCTAAAGTGTCGCTTGTGTCAATGCCACTCATGTCCTGCATGCTGCGTCTTTTCATTACCTTGTTGATGGAAACGATCTCACCAGCGGCCTTCTTGACCTTGCGGAGCTTCTTCAAGAAGTACCAGAAACGGGACTTGGCAACGACATCATTAGGAGCGAAGATGCGCATGCGGTAAAGCTTAGGAGCAACCTCCTTGTCGGATGGGAGCTTGCGACCAACCACCTATACATTCACGATCGTTCATAAGTTCCTCCATTCATCGTTCATTCTGGGATGCTTCATTACCTGATATTCGTGGAACTAATAAAATAAAAAATAAAATAAAATAGCGTTAATAATCTATTCACCCGCTTTCCCCATGGCGAGCCACATATCCCATGCCTCATGTCCAAAACGCGCCGCTGCTGATCTGCTGCCACCTAATTTTCGCTATCGGATGGATGGACATTTTTCCTCCTCCTCCCAATGCCCTCTTTCCCCATCCCCCCTTTTTTTTATGTCTCTCGCCATGGATCAATGCAATGGAGATGGATGGTACTCACTCTAGCCATTTGTCTGAGCGAAAGGGAAGATTACTTGGATTCGCCTTGAACGCCCTTCTCTACCGTCGGATTGTCAAACAAAAGTCTCCGGAACACCGCCTCCTGTCCGGCATCAAAACTCCGGAAGGTGGCTGCAGCGACCCGACATGTACCGGTTTTTGGATGAGCGCTTACTCAATGCCACGAACGCTGTTATATCGCACCCGCTAGCTGGCCCCCCCTTTTTTTTTTCAGAAAAATGTTCTTGATCGCACGCATTCTAGGTTGTGCGAGCCGTATCATTTTTATTGCTGAGACGTATTTAATTTATGGTGTTACTTCTCACTAACACCAAGCCTGTGGACACATCGAAAAACTGTCGATATGAGAGGGGAAAATTGCACTGTTTGCGATAACGTTGTTCTGCCGAAGTGCGGATCGAGTATGCTTTCTGCCGTTGCATTTTATTTCGGCTATAGGCCATCCGATGAAATGGAATTATTGAGTGAATCAAAGCGTACGAGGCATACAGACTACCATTCAATGATGCAGCTAATTTTACATATTTATGATTCAACATGTTTGCTTGGAGGAACAGATAACTGCTTGATCTAAAAGTTCTAGGCTAATATCCCAATAGCTTATGATAGGATCAAGAAGTAGACTTGTCAAAAAGTTAGCCCAGGACAATAGAGAGTATCATGATGATGATTACTGCGGTGACCGTGCTGGCTTGTGCTCTTTGATTCAGACATCAGCAAATCTGATCAGTAAAAATAAGAGAAACGGATGATGATTTTTATTGTGATAACTATACGAGATATTTATATTCATGTCTTCTTTTAAACTATTCTATGAGATGGAATGTGCGAGAAGTGTCTTCGAACTTCTTGGAAACTAATTGCACCTTCGAGAACTTCCTAAGAGGTTTTCGGCAAAAGAATAATCCAAATCCAAGTCCGACCAGACGTTGGATACGACTCACTACGCCTCCCACCACAAGAACCCCCGGTTCGATTCCCCGCCGCAAGAGTTTTTACTGCAGTCTCTACGTCCCTTTCTACCTTGTTATGCAAAAACAATTATTCCCGTGGTCGCTTCCCATTTCTGTGTCTTAAATCAAATTCACCGCTGGCCAAATTTGCTCTATCATTGTCGTCTGTCGCCGTAGTTAGCATGCTTTTCTCTTGTCTAGATCACCGTTCCCTATGAAGCCGTATCGAACAACTATGTCTGAGAAAGACTATGTATTCAGCTTGAGACGTTAAATAAAACCAAAACGTTGAAACGTAAACTATAAAAACCGTGGTCACAATCAGGGGGTGCTCATTCATTTCTTTGTCTGTAGCACTCATGCAACCTCTTCATGCGTGGTTGCCTGAAAAATTCATGATAAGGTAGGCAAGGCAACCGTTTGTGCACGGAGAAGTCCGTTGACAAGAAAAATAAAATAAATAGAAGAGTGGCTATGTCTCCACCTATCCCTGGCTCATGGAAAAATTCGGAAGCAGAATTGATTATTCTTATTGTCCTTTATCTCACTTCTATCTAAAGAGAGAATAGGCTAGATTCCTTAACAAGAGAATAACCACGTTGACACAAAACAAACAAAATGAAGCTAGTATTCTCTACTTGTTCCTTTCGTTTCATGGGATGAAATTTCGAAAATAAATAAAAATGTGAAGAGGAGTTGTTTTTATTTCTAGGGCCCTGCGTGTGTATGTGTAAAAAAGAAAGTGCGTGGGCCTGGATCGATTTGCGATGCAGAACCGACAACTACCAGGTAAGGAAACAATTGATTTTACCGACCAAAGAAAGAAAAAAACATGGTGCTGACTTTTTTTTTTTTTTTTTTTGAGGATGGTGAGAAAATAAAATAAAATAAAATAAATGGGGCCTACACGACATTTTGCTGCATTGAAATCGGATATTACCCTTGATGTCCCTGCAGTTTACGACAAGATTAAAAGATCCGCCTGTAAGTGATCTCGGTTGCAAGTAAGATCCTCGATTAGTTGGATGGCAATACAAGTTTAAGGTTCTGCCTATCCGCATGTTTTAATAAATAATGATCTCGGTAAACAGCATGAATCCGGTTTATTTACTTCACTGACATTGAAAGATTCATGAGATAAAAGACTATTTATGGTTAGAGAGAAAAGAAGTACAGCTTTCATCTTGACAGGTGAATGTGATGTGGCTGGAAATAATAATAATAATAATAATAATAATGGGGGGGAGAGACATTCATTCCGATGATGCATAAGACAAAAAAACATCACTTTTTGTTCTCTTTAAAGAAATGAAAAAGGGTTTCTTTCTTTGCTGGATGATGATTAAGTATATATAAAAGAAAGACGAATGAAGGGTTGAGGAAGGGCAGAATGATAGAGAGTGCATAGCATAAGTATGAATAGCATAAAAAAGATGTGTCAATACTGCATAAACTAAACCAAATATAGATAAAAGAACGCAAAAAGGTAATAAAAATACCAAAAACAAGTGCATGGCTAAAAAAGCAACGGGCAAGTTAAGGAATGAGTCAAGTTAAAATTTCTTGCAGCTAAGGTCCACTGCTTTCCACGGGCGTCTGAAAAGGAGTCTTGATTGATTTTGCTGTTTAGGGCTCGTCATGTTTTTGTTCTGAAGTGTTTTAAATCTACCCCAACAACAACCTCTGGAACGATGAGGAAGATAAGTTGAGGAGATCATTGCCCATGAAAGACCTTCGTCGTAGCCTTGTTGAAGTAAATCGTCTTCCAATGGTGTCCATGGTGTTCTTGTTTGCACGGTAGATGAAGAAGAAGAAGATGTGGAACGTGATCGACGGCCTGTTGTCAGAGGATGAACTACTTTTTGTTCGTAGGCAGGATCACTCGCTCTTCTCTTTCGATGTGGGATCCCGGTGGTACCGGTGACGCTGGTACTACTTGTCGCACTACTCAAGCTACTGGTGCTGGTGCTTGCACTGGGACTTGTATTCCAAACAGGGTGTTGGTAGACAAAAGCAGTTCGAGGATGAATCCAATCTTCACGATCATATGCCTTTGTGTCCAAAGAAGAGTATGGTTCACAAGGATTACATAAAAGATGTTTAAGATCCATGACAGCTAAGAAAACAATAAATAATAAATAAATGATAGAATTCTTGTTTAACGTCTTACCAATGAATTTTTAAATAATGTTACAGAGACAAAAAAGAAAAAGAAAATACAAGGTTTTTTTTTTTTTACTGATACAAAGTTGACTCAAAAGGTGAAGCTCCTACAAAGAAATTAAAAGACTTTATAAATTTCTGTAATTTTTTTAGGAGATGAAGGGGAATGCATCAAGGGATGTTGGTATCATATAAAGGTATATTTGACAAAATAGGTGTAAATGAATGAACAAGCCGCCAGATCTTCAAGTCGGCCCTCCCCCTTTTTGCTTTCTTTATTTGTACAACCTTGGGTCATCCCTTTATGGTAAATTTTCTTTTCTCGTCGCTGCTGTTAACAGCAATAACCAGGTGCTTTGCATGCATCATCATTACGTATCATTCATTGTTTTACTCGTGAAGAAAAGATAAAACTGGTATGCAGCCTGTACTAAGGGCTAGTTCTCTTTCCAAACCATCACCTATAAAAAACGTGATACGCTGCATCCCCTCAGTTGCAATAAAGTTCTTCCTTTTTAGATCGTGCACCGATGAAAACGAGACAAGTCCCTGACATGAAAAAGCCCTTTGTCCACTTATTAACAACCAAAACAAAAAAAAAAGTTCGTTCTTTACGTTACCACGTGATAAACTTTTATTCGTTACGGGACTAAAGAGGAAAAAATGTCAATTTTTCTAAAAAAAAAAACTGGTCCTACTATGGCTTATTGGAAGATACAAGTCTTGTGAAACAACCATCCTATTTTTTTAAGGATTGTTTTTGCGACACTTGTCTTTAGACTCGCAATAACAGACTTGAACACATAATGCAATTTATAGCTTATGTCGAATCGTGGTAAATAATAAACTCCGAAGTCTCCATACAGCATACAAAACTCCGATGACACAATTAGTTTTTACCCCACACACTTAGGTCTATAATCGGAGTAAAGAATTCACTACCATCTGAACCCCAGCCAATGTCATAGAATAGAAGATGAGTTCGTTCAAGCATGTGATGTAAGCTGAGCTTTATTTTTCCTTTTTATTTTTCGATCGTCTGTCTGTTTACATTCTTCTTTTCCTTTTTTTTTGTTAAAAATTTCTGTACATCATGTCAATAACTTCGTTACCATATACTCTACTATGTATTATTTGTACTCCCATGATACTTCTTGTCATCTCTCTACTTACTGCTTTGGCTGTCATTACAAGTACCCTGACCTCATCCTTCATTTTTCTCCGACTTACATTGCTCACGCTTGAAGTCGTGTCCAGCCTAACCGTAGATTCAACAAATTGGCTTTTAGAAACCTTTATTTATCGTCTCGGTCATAGGTTATGGGGTTTGCAACAACGGCAGCAACAGCAACAACAATATCAACGTCGTTACCAAAAACAGGTCGAACTATTACAACAATCCTCCTCACTAAAACGTAAAAAACGACCCTCCCCACTATCATTACACCAATTGCCGTACAAAGCACCTGTAAAGTCTACCTATTCTCTATCCGTACCCGTCACCCCTGAAGCAAATAGTGGTTTTCATGAGTTGGCACTGTAAAACCTACCCCTCTTTATGCATTTAAAACAAATCGCAGTAGAAAACAATAAATATGTTTCATCCATAAACCTTTGTTATGCCTTGATGGTTCCACCTTATTTTTTTCCTTTATTGTTCATTTGTTTTCCCATGGTTTCGGTCGAACCGTCAGCGTTGGTTTACTAGGTTCCTTTTCATTGAGCTTGTTTGGAATTTGTTTGATCCCTTAAAAGAATAATTTTGCATAAACTATCATTTGGTACTCAAAAACTCTACGCACCTGGTATTTCCTCACCCGATTCAATCATTTGAACAATCTCGTCAAAAGTAAATCGTTTGGGTGCCTCCAACGTTTCCGTTGCTTGTGTCGCTCCCTCTTGTGGCTCCTCTGCTACTGCTCGGACGAACCTTAGCAAAAGAACGAAACCTACTTTTTCCCTTACCCTTTCCACCATTCTTCCACTGTTGATACGCTTCATAATCCATATCCTCAATAAACCTATGCCGTTCCTTCAGAAAAAGAAGTCCCATCATCATCTGTCCAATACATTACCTGGTATAGTAGTACCATTTAGCCCGGTCTAGGACTTCGCCATTGGCTTTGAGAGAAGCAACACCAGCCTTCATTGTCCATGAGACACATCACATGACCTTTTTCTTTTTTTTTTACCAAAAAGCGTTCATCCTTGTCGAAATCGTAGGTTGAAAATGCTTCAAACTTTTCAATGTTCGTCTTGGACATGGTTGATAAGAGCCAGACGGACGGGCTTCCACCGCCTCGGCCGTGACTTTCAAAATCAGGTCATGCGAATGTATGGCAAAGACCACCAATAGTAAATATTCACGATGCATTTAATAGTCATTAACACTAATCATAGCCAATCTTTACATTAGGTCCATGTGCACTGCCTGTATCAGGTGTTACACTATCAGCTTCTAATTGCAGTTTTCCTTGCAGGAAATCGATGAAATAACGTGTCAACCAGACATCTTCCATTTCCGATCCTTTTTTGTCAAGAACTGCCAACTGGTCGTCTGCATATTCCCTTGGCACCACACCATTATCACGTCGTAATACTAATAAATCACGAACCATGGCGCTACTAAATTCTGGGTGTCCTTGGACCGTGATACAACGGTTATCATCCGACACAAGCGCATGGATAGGGGTGTGAGGCGCGGTTGTAGCCAAACTGTGGAACTTGGGTGGCAAATCTGGAACATGGTCTTGATGAACTTGCGAAAGACGCTAAATAAGAGGTGAGCAACCATTGTCAGAAAACAAAAACTTACAAAGAAAGGCTTGTCTGTTCGGAAAAACTGCTTGCCAAGCTCGGTCAGTTGCACCTCCGTATAACCAAACTGTTGTTAAAGCGTTAAGTACACAGCGCGTTCTGTTTTCTTGGTATTTCGTTCTCTTACCTCCCAACCGTTTGGATTTTTTACACAGCGACCACCAGCAGCCCTTGCGATAATTTGATGACCAAAACATACCCCGACCAACTTCACCTGAGGAGCAGCTCGCACCGTTTTGACGAACTCGACCAGTTTCAAAATCCATGGGTCATTCTCATACGCAGAAGCACTTGACCCGGTAATCACAATACCATCGTATTTACCCTCGTTAATATCAGGAAAGCTCGGGTATTCTTGTTTGTTGCGAACATCGAAAAACTTCCAATCGAAGGTGACACCCGCAGGCGCAGCCTTCTCAAATATCCTGGGAAACATCTGCAGATAATCGCCATACGTGTTTCGGATAGGCTCTGCAGGGGTATCGCACACCAAAAGTGCAAGACGAAGTGTAGTGGGACCGGTCATGTGGTAAAAACAGCAAAGGAAGGAAAAAGGAACAGTAGGATTTGGCAGAAAAAAAATAAATAAATGTATGGATGGCTTTACCCACGCTATCGTATCTGGCATTGAAATGAAACAAACCTGTCAACTAGGGCTATCGATGGATTTACAAAGCCCGCTTGAAGCACAAAGTACTCATCTGAAAGTAAAAAAAAAAAGTGCACTCAATTGGCATGACAAGAACGTCATGGGTGCTCTATCCCCCTTTATCTGACGATACGATGGGAAAATGAAATGACCAAGCCGAGGAAACACAACGCGAAAAGACAGCGACGATCCTGATGACACAACGCTGAGCTTGAAAGTGTACGGTGCATGAATCATCTTGTGTCCCATCTTTACTGTTAGAAAACCCTTTCTCGGCAGGTTGATTTAAGTCACTGCCTGTCACCTATTCTTTCTTTGGGTTGGCACAACATTTATATCGTTTCCTACAGCTATGCAGGCTGCACACAAACAAAAGCTCAAGGTTGGGACCTGAGCAGCTTTGCAGCAAGAGAGTAAAGGCGATCATGGATGAAGAACATGCTTTGATTCGTGTTCTTGTCCGATGCCATCGAAATATTAGTTTAGCCTCATCAGAAATATGCATTCCCTTTAAAGGAAGTATTGCTGTCATCTGACGGAAATATCACCGAGGTATCGGCCTCGCGACCAGCATTTGCATAACAGTCGAGTTTGCATTTTCCAAAGTATGCAGGGACATTGCCGATGATCAGTTTGATCCGATAAATCGATTTTTGCTGTCGCGTGTGAACCACTATTTCCCTAAAATTGTCAATCACTATTTACAAATCTGCATGCTGTTCTAGACACACGCTATTCTTCCGTAGATAACAGCAAGCATTCCTAAGAGATGCGAAGAGATACAAGAAACTCGTCGGAGAGATCAAAGATAGCAACGAGAGGAGAAGTCGGGGGAAAAAAATGGATCGCTCTGATACCATGACATAAACGCTAGTACCGCACAAAGCTGTACTAGAAGACATAAGAAACAAAATGTGCTTAACGCGGCTAAAGGCCGTCGCTGATTTTGTGCTTTGGAAACAGAAGTGGCAAGAGACGACGGCCGAAGCGGGGAAATTGGCATTCGTTTGTAAAACAATCAGCAGGGGCCATCCATGTCAGCTACGGTTGGTAGGGACACATGCCATTTTGGGCACTGTAGCATACAGTACTTGATAACAACCGTGTGGAATAAAGCCAATGGGTTCAAAGACATCGTTATCATGTAAAATGGACCATGTTTATTAGTAGTAAATAGTGTTGATCTATGAAATAAGAATGCAGAAGCAGGTTGAGAACGGGTTTTCGCTGGATCCTTTAAGAAGTGCCCAACTCTGTTTGGCACAGATCATCAAACTCTTCGACAGCAGCATCCGCGATACTAGGCTGGTTTAACCATACGGAAACCCATAGTAATCCTTCTTCACGCTGTTTAATTACTTTCCATCCATCTTGTCCAAGCAATGACTGCTTCGTAGCAAGCTCGTTCGTGAACATGTCATAGATCGATTCTATTCGTTTCACTGAAGAAGAAAAGCATTTAAAAAGAACATCCCTATTTTGCACACATTCCTACCAAAGACAGACAATGGGCATGTTTTGTACAAGGGCGAGTTCACATAATCTCCTCCTAAATCGTTGAGGCGTTTATGAAGCGCGTGGAGTTGCGCCACGTGTTGTTTCATTTTGCGATGCTGGTTTGCCTACTTGATCGGTTAGATCTCCTTGCTTCGATCATCCGTTTCCTATCATCACCATTTTCTGCACAAATGTCTCGAGTTTCTGACACTGCAGATCGATCACACGTGCCATTTTTTTGTCGTACTGTTGCAAAATATCCGGAAACTCTTGAATCAGTGCTGGATGCCAGTAGGCCGTATCGTCGACGTATCTTTACTTAGGATAGTTGAGTTGGCTTGGAACATAAAACACATATATATCACGTTGGACAACCTTGATTGAATGACGGAATTCACCAAACTGTTGACAACTGAAAAACTATCTTTGTTCAGATCATGCCACATGGTTCGGGCTCGTTTAAACTCTTCCAGGATGGTTTCAAGCTGTCTCCTAATGGTGCCAACAAATTGTGCCATGGTGTATGCTAAAGGGAAAGAGAAAGGTGGCTTAAAGAAAGGGCATCCTTCATCGCGGAGTTAAAATGGATGAAGCGTCCTGCCCGCTTCGCTTTCTCTGCTTGCATTGACACAAGGTAAGCGATCAGAGTGCATGTCATCTATGCTTATGCAAAAGAACAGAACATCAGTCCATGGAGGTTTGTACAGCTATTAAGTCCGACTAGTGAAGCATGTTAAGCAAACCCGTCGTTGGTTAACCGATAGACACTGGAAAAGCAACTGACAGAATACACACAAGGTAAAAACAACACACACACACACGTATTGACATTGTCTAGCACTCGAACGTTGCAGCAACGATGAGGAGCGATCCGTTGAACTGTTGAAACGCGCAACGGTCTACGAAAAACTGGGAAGCCTCGACCTGGCGCGTGCTGACGTACAGACCGTACTTAAAATGGATCCAAACCATAACGAAGCAAAAGAAACAGCACGGCGGTTGTATGTGGAGGCGACAACAACGAGTTCGTCTACGCCTGTAAAAGAAGCCACGTCTTCCGATCCACGTGCCGAAGAATTTCAAAAGTATTTACATCAGATATCGACAGGCAGTGATGTCAAAGCGTTTGTGAAATCACCCGCCTTTGTCAAGGTCCTTATGGTGTGTGGTTCGCCTGACGAAGCAACAGATATCCGCGCCACTGCCTACATGATTCTTACCAAGCTCTTCAATCCTGCACCCGGCGAGGATGAAGGACGGATAGGCTACCTGATCGAACAATGTGCCCTGAGCTTTACCCACTGCATTGACTCGGGTAAAAACGCGGACAAACTGCTGGCCTATCGCACGCTCCTTGCCATTTTCCAGACAAGTATGACCGTCGGCTCTGCCATCTTGTGTCAGGAGGGAACAGTGGAAGAGATGATGGATGTCGTTGAGTTTGAGATTCCCGAAGTACAGATCGCCATTGTTGACGTCCTTGCCATCGCCTCGTCAGACAAATCCTGCCAGAAACTGATTGCCCAGTACGGTAGCTCGTGGCTGGCCAAAGTAGCCGCGAGCGAATCCTCGGATGAACAGCTGAAGGTGACGGCAGGCACCACGCTGACAAAACTACGTATGCAAAGAGAAAAACAGGATGACTCCTCCACGCTCGACGAAGCGATGCGTAGGATGAACCTCGAGAGCAAAGATCTTGTCGAATCGCTTAAAAACATCATCAAATCAAAGTCGCAGAACGAATCCGTCGTCCTGAATGCCGTCGAAGGTCTGGCATACTCATCGCTCGAAACAGATGTGAAAGAATCGTTGATCAACGACACCGCCTGCCTCAAAGCGTTGGTCACCTTAACCATCAGCACAGCCAACACAAATAGCAACCCACTGCTCTTCGGTATCGGCACCATCTTCGCTAATCTCACTGCCTACAAACCTGTGCTCGATGCTCAGCAACAACAGATCCAAAAGCTCCGCGAACTTGCCAATGCAAAACAAAACAAACCAACGGAAGAAGATCCCCGAGAAAAAGACAAGGCTGTCGACCGTCGTGTACAGCTAGCAGCGGAAAGTGGTGCAGCCTTGGCCTTGATGGTGCTCGCAAAGAACACAAGCACAAACTTGCGACGCGTGGCTGCACAAACTTACCTGAATATGGTCACACCCCAGGCAACGCGTGGCAAGCTGTTGCAGCAAGGCATCATTCGCGGCCTCTTGCCGTTGGCGACACAAAAAGACGACGACCCCTGCGCACTGATAGCCTCCCAGGCACTCGCCAAGCTGGCCATTACCACGGATCCTCGCATTGCCTTTGCACAGCAGTCCATTGATCTCGTGCGTCCCTTCTTAAACCTGTGTAAAGATGACAAGCAGCTGCGACAGTTCGAGGGCCTCATGGCACTGACCAACCTTGCGTCGGTGGACGATCAGATCCGACACAAGATCGTTGAGTTGGACGGCATGACCGTCTTTGAAAACCTACAGCTTTCGAATCACAACATGGTGCAACGCGCAGCAACCGAAATGGTGTGCAACATGACCTTCTGTGAACCTGTCTTTGAAAGCTACAGCAATCCAGACAAACCCGGAGCGCAGAACAAGATCCGACTACTGATGATCTTTGCGGATCATGAAGATGTAGCCACACGGTGCGCCGCCTCAGGCGCGTTAGCAATCTTGGCAAACAGTAAAGGAACATGTACAATGATGGCCCGTGTGGACAGAGGCTACAACCGCATTGCCCAGCTACTCAACAAAGACGAAACAGTCGACATCCAGCACCGAGGCGTCGAAATCATGCGCTGCATGATCCAACATCTCGAAAAAGAGGCCATTGATGGCTTTGTCGCCGAAGACGCACACACGCGACTAGTGGAGGTGGTCAAGACATGTCAAGCAACCGTTGTTCGGGGGGCCGCAGTAGAAGTACTCAAAATGTTTGTTGAACATGGTGTACAATTAAGTCCTTAAAAGAAATGTGGAATATACAAAAAAAAAATGAAAGAAATGTAAAGGAATCTATTTGAAGGGTGCCGAAAGAGGATCGATGACTGTGCCCAACTTTGTCATGACTCTTGGCTTGGTCATCTTCTGGAAGGTCTCGCGTGAGTTCCATTCGCGTCCAACAGGAGCGCGAAGAGAACGCTCGTACTGCTCCATGTTCTGGAAAGGGAAAGGCACCTTGGTAACCTGGTATTTCTCCGACTACAA
This sequence comes from Saksenaea oblongispora B3353, assembly GCA_000697495.1. Taxonomy (NCBI): domain Eukaryota; kingdom Fungi; phylum Mucoromycota; class Mucoromycetes; order Mucorales; family Saksenaeaceae; genus Saksenaea; species Saksenaea oblongispora. The sequence continues at coordinate 36,893 of JNEV01001248.1, forward strand.
AGACATGTCAGTTTCAAACCACAAAAAGTCAACTGCAGCTTACCTTTTTGTTCTTCTTTTCATTGATAATGACGTTAGCCAGCTTGGCGTCCTTTCTTTCTTCAGGAGCAACGCCCTTGATGACCTTTTTGTATGCTTTGCTGGTCTTCTTCTTCTTGATACCCTTACCGCCCCAGCTACCCCAGCCGGGCAGACTCATATCCTCCACCTTATCATCATCGTCCTTGATCGCTGCCAGCTTCTCCTCTTCAAACTCCTGCACCACGTTGTCATTAGCAAAAACACGGGCCGCCAGCTCTTGCTGCGTAAACGCCATTTTGTTCGTTGCGTGAACCATGTCGGCCTCACGGAAACCATCCTCATCGTCATCGCTGACATCGGAATCGGCTTGTGCGGAAACTTGCACCGTCGTGGCCTGCTGTTGTTTTGCAGGCTTCTTCTTGCTTGCTTTGACGCTGTCAGCGACAAGTGACTTGGTAAGATCAAGCTGGACATCATCGTCCTCAACAGTGGATGCACCCTTTGTCTTCTTCTTGATCTTTTCAATGCTCTGCTCTGATCGACTTCCCGCCTTGCCTGCAACAACCACATTGACCTTGGTTGCCTTCTTTGAGATACGAGACGTCTCGTTTTGATGCCAAAGGTTCACGCTGCTGGTATCATCTAGATCTGCAAACGGACTCTGTTTGGCAGGTGCCAGATCGATCGGTCCAGACGTACGGGCGGTATGTGCGGCAGAGTGTGCTACCTTCTTGATTTGTCCAGCATCATTCAGTACCACTTCTGCTTGAGAAGCTGTCACCTTTCCTTGTGGCTGCTTGTCGTTCTGTACAACAAAAAAGAGTAAGTGACATGTCCGTGCACCTTACTGTGCATTTTACCTTCTTTGCGCCAAACGTCATACGACCAGGGTTGTTTTGCACAACGGAATAGTCGGTTGTTTCTGCCGTTTCCTTTTCCTCATCAAGCCATTCCTTTTCAAAGTCATCGACCATGGATTTGGTGGCGGCCATGTTGCGTTTGTCGGCTTCTTGCATAAATTTCATTTGGAACAATCCTTTCTTTGGTTGAGCATCGTTCTCCATTTCGTTTCTCAACTTAGACAGTTCCTTCTCCATTTCTTCCTCATCATTTCTGTACTGCTCATCATCGTCATCGTCGTCATCCGAATTATCATCGGAATCCATGCCCTGCACTTTGCGACGCAACTCATCGCCTCTTCTTAGCTGCTCCATCACGGCCTCACGCGTTCCTTCATCATGCTGACCACGAGACAGCGCACGCTTTGCCCATTTGCTGGTATTCTTGTGTTTCAAGGACATACGTTCTTCTGCTCGCTGCATAGCAGCCTCCAGTTGATCTTCTCGCGAAATATCGTGGTCCAGCTCCTCTTGCACCTGCAGCTGCAGCTTCTCTTTGTCTTTGCGCTGAAGTTTACGGTAGCTCTTACTCTTGATCTTCTTTAGACGCTTGGCTTTGATCTCATGACGGAACATTAATTCACGCATAAGTCGCAACTCTTGGCGTCGTTTCTCCACCTCCTCCACAGACAGCTTGTTTAATTGAAGAGCTTCAAATGCTTCCAGCTCCTCATCTTTCATGCCAGCTGCAAGCAAAGCTTCTTCGATTTCCTTTTCAAGATCCGTTTCAGCCTTAAACTTGCTGGCAAGGGCTGCGCTGTTGGCCATCTCCTCCTTCTCTGGTGCTTGCATAGGGAATGACAAATGATCAGCCTAACGAATAAACGATGAATAACCCTCGATGCGATGGAGTAAAAGACTCACCTCGCGATTTTCCTTAATTGTCTGTTGCCAGCGGCTAATCTCTTTGTTTGCTTCCTTGTAGGCTGCCTGACGCTCGACACGTTCTTGGATACGCTTTGGCAGCGGGGCATCCAGCGCAGACTTCACGGCGGCTTTGCCTTTGCCATCGAGCTCCAAAAGACTCTGTCGCAATGTACGGAAAGAGGATTCATTGCCAAAAGCATCCATCATGTCATCCATATCCAGCTTCTTTTTGGCGTCGGCGGAGGATCCCGAACGTGCCAGTAAGTTGAATTCATTTTCCTCGTAGACTTCGGTCTGCTCCTCCTTATGCTTCTTCCTCTTGTTGGCCGAGTCATCACTATCGTTTTTACGCTTCTTGATTTCCAGCTGGTCAATGAAAGACACCATACGTTCATCTTTCTCATCCATGTCTTCATCCTCTTCCATGTCGTTCTCCAGATCATCCTCCTCACTATCACCAAAAGCATTGACATCGTCCTCCTCCTCATCGCTGTCTTTGCTAGGCAACAGCTTCTTAAATGTTTCAGCCTGAGCATCGTCATCATCATCATCAAGCATTGCAGACAGATCCACGAAATCGTCACCCTCCGTATCTTCTTCTTCCTCAGAGTTTTCATCATCGCTACTCGACTCGTTCAGATCAATTTCCTGTTCAGCTTGTTCATCAATATCCTCTGAAAAGGCAACCTTCTTCTTCATCTTTTTCTTTTCGGAAGCCTAGATCGAAGCTGTCTTAGCGGATCATGATCATGCCCAATCGCACGTACCTTTGTTGAGCCTTGGAACTTGAAATTCTCAAATCGATCGTCATCGGATTCATCGAATGCCTCGTCGGAATCGATTTCCTCATCGTCCTCGCCTTTAATCTCACCCACTTCATATTCATAGTTGTCCACTTCGTCCAATGAATGTCCCTTTCTGGATAAATGTTGATCGTCGTCAGCTTCAAACACATCGGTGATATCTTCCTCGCGGAATGTATCGTTTTTCCTCTTTCCCTTTCCCTTGCCCTTTGCAGGCAGGCGATGCATAGACCCTTTCTTTGATTTACGCTGTGGAGGCATGGAGAGGAACGAGAAAAGGATTTGCCTTCGGACACTCACATAGCGAAGCCACAACTGTCAATCTGCGTGACAAGCTCAGGAGGATAAATACTTATCCGGCTTCCTACTGCCCGCCCCTCAATGCCCAGAAGCAGATGGCTATATCACCATGAGAACTGTCGAGATAAAAAAAAAAGTTTTTTTTGTTGTTTTCCCCGAGCATTATGGGAAATAGTTTGTAGCGTTTGGATTCTACCGTACGCAAAGATACTGACTAGGGACAAGTAGCAGTCTTGGGCATTCCGTAGTTTACATGATTACCTTCATGCTTATGGCTTAATAGGATTTCAGAAAGAATATCTAAATACCTATGCTTAACTATTAAAAAGTATTTTGTACTAAGAGTATCATTCGCTGTCGTATGTATTGCACAGACTTCTGTGTTACTCCCTGGCTGCAATTCACCAGATTACTGCAGGCTTGCACCGTCCACAGGTTTTGTTGATCCCGTTCAGGTGAACGCTGCACATGTGCATCAGCTATCGTGGGCATATATGCTAGATGTCAATATTCCTGTAAAGTGTCCATACCAGAAGTGGAAAGACCAGCAGGACGATCTACACAGGAAAACATTGGCTTTGATCCCATGTTCAATCGCATGCATTTCAATACTAGAATCTGGTTGGTCTCTCTCGGATCTTCACAGGTCAGCAGAAAGGTGCTTTTTCTTTTATGGTACTTGGTCATATTATGTATTGTAGTCTTTGGATGCATGTCTTCTGCGAAATAGGTGATGAACTCTCACCATTGTAATGCAGATATGTGATTTCACAACAGTCCTGTAATTCAAGCTTCTTGCAACTCTTGGAAGTTAGCTTTGTCATGTCAACATAGAACGCAACGATCACACCAAGGGAAAGCGTGATACAACAATACCGACTATTCACCGTCTTAGGTAAATAGTCGGAAATGCTGTAGCACAGTACTGCCAACTATTTTCTAAAGGTCGCACACTGTTACCGACGATTTACCTGAAAGTTAAAAAAGACGGTGAATAGTCGGTATTATTGCATCACGCTTTCCCCATAGTGTCATGTTTTAGAAGTAGAGGAACGTCATCGCTTTCCCAACACGAATTAATCTACTGGTCACAGTAATCAAGCGTGTATAGTTTGCTAGTTCCATGGGTTTCTAAAATAAGAAAATGAGAATCTATGTCTATTACAACCTAGTTGGCAAGCTATCTCAAACAGAAATAAAATGCGTTTAAGGGACTTTAGGATATGTCCTTGAAAGAAGACATGAATATGGCCGGAGGTCTGCAAAAAAAAAAAATAATGCAACCTTGAATCCAAGAACTATTTTACCGTAATGGCATTTCCGCAATTATTAAATGGTATAAATAGGGTGAAGATCACGTCCAGCTTTTGTCCTCACAACCCATCTACTATATACTACAAATCGTTACCGAAACAATATGCGCTTTACCTTCGCTGTGCTCGGTGCCTCTATCCTCATGGCTTTCACTTTCGCGAACGCGTGCACTGTCGTAGGTAGTGGCTGCTTAAGTGCTGGAATAAATATCACTGGCAGCATCGTCCCGGGCGGTGTAACTATACAAGGATCAAACGGAACGTTTACCATCACCTGTCCATAATTGTAATGTCATTTACATCACTCTCCCCCCAATTCTATATTGTGTAAAGAGCCTTTTCAAAGCAATAAATCCACAATGTTTTGCAAGTGAATATGCACTAGTAAGGAATCACTTTGCGCCACTTGCAATTGAATTTGCATCATAAACTTTGGCGTAAAAACGTGGATCTCTTTCTTCCTTACCACAAGCCTGGCCCATCATGGACGCAAAATTTGTTTATACTAGCGTAAACTTTTGTTCAAGGAACAGTATGTTGCGAACTACATAGGACAGTTTATTAGCTATTATTATATGTTTGCCATGGTGTATGGTGCAATAGATAGGCACCATAATGTTTGTTATCCGCTTAGGCATCCTATCCATCGACATGGCCAGACCATCGGTGTCTTCTTCGGCTGTGGAACGTGTGTAGAGATTTCGAAACCTTTACTCCGGAACCGTAGCTAGGATATTCTTTGCATCGAAACAGAATCTTAAAAAGTTTTCGGATTTTGTTGGAGTCAACTAACGTATCGTTCATAGCAGTTCTCACCTATATCTTTCATACTTGGAAATCACTCTTGGGGCGGTGCTGAGCCGAATATTGTCAGCTTGTACTTCTTTACCGTTTGCCGATGTGGTTATTCACATTTTTTAAACGTGTCTACTGACTTTGCCCGCCTCGAATCGCTTGAAAATGGGATATTTTGCCTATCGCTCGTGAGTAGATAGGATACACAGACAAATGTGAGTCGATTTTAGGAATTGCCACGGACTCTCATTTAATCTCCATCAAAGCGGCTATTGAATAACCTCTTCAAAAAAGGCTGATAGCAAATAAATGCTAATGAAACGCCTGAGTATTCATAACCAGAGCGTCCTCAGCAATTCACATGGTTCAGAAGGTACTGCGTGTGGTAAGACTGTTTCGTCCATATACTTTGCGTCGCAATACTTCAACGTCGGCCGAGCTGCAATGCGGAAGCAAAAGCAGAAACTAAGGATCTGTATACGCCACACATACACACCCTCACACACACACACAGAGGACGGATTACTGCAAACTTCAGCGTATGATGCAGTGAAAGGAAATAATAGAACCGTCAGTGAAAGTATCCTTCGACGTTTTGACAAACTCTTTTTCTACAACTCCGACCTGGATAATGTACACGTTCCTATGAACCTGATGTGTTGCACCGAGGATTAGCAGCAACAATGTACTGCATCCAGTATCTTTGATTGTTCTCTCAATTGCAACGTCCTCGACCTACCAGTCCCGGACCCAAAACAAGCGCTCAGTTCGTATCAAGGCTGCTGTTTCCTTTCGTCTAGGGAACCTGGTGCACGACACACAACGAATTTTCTACCATGGCGACGACGAACATTTCTTTCATAACTCATGCAACATTGACTCGCCGGGCCTGGTTTGTGTAACGGCGATCTTTAAAGATGACAGATCTTTTGTCCAAAAAGAACTGGAACCCCCGTAAATGGTACACTCCACCCAATGATTGGCGTTTTATGGATGGACGCGTTTTGGCTCAACACGGTACGCGGTTTCACATTACTACGGTTCATTTATTTTCGATTGCATGCGCAGCGTCGTAGCTCTACCACATGCCAATCGTTCATAAGATAACCTATACACATGTGCTCGTGGCCGCTGTAGCCGTCGCTTCGGTGGGCTATGTGTATCAGCGCCAGAGATACAAACATGTTCACGCACAGCGTTGCATTCCAAAGAAGTTTGACGAGCGCGGGATAAACAAACCTCTGTCTCGACGGCCAAGCACGGATGACTTCATTGGCAATGTCTTCTCAACACAGTTTACCATGCCTAAGCCCACCATGGAATTACCAGAGCTGCCCTCCATGGAGGAGATGAATGACGCCATGGCCAAAATGTACCCTACATTTGTCTCTCAGTTTGACACCATTCGTGAAAGCTACACACGGTTTTGGGACTATTTGTCCATGGAAGACTTTCGACAGATGGTTGAAGAAACACAGCGCGAAGCGAAGGATCCATCCTTGTACCCAGAGATCGAAAAAGATGCCTTTGTTCGGTAATTAGTGCCGTATGATGTGATGAGCAGGAGGGACTCAATTGCATGCATTAGAGAGGGTGCAGGCTTGTCTGGTGAGGAACAGGCATTTCTTCAGGCACGACGACAACATCAGCGGCTAGCGTTTGCACGTTTCATCGGCGTTGACCCTGCGCTCGTGCATGAAGAGGATATTCCTGTGGTTGGCATTGCCTCCAGCGGAGGAGGATACCGAGCCATGGTTGGAAGCTCTGGCTATCTCAAAGCGATGAAGGAAGCTGGGGTTCTGGATTGTGTAACGTACATCGCAGGTGAGGAGAGGGGCTAGATACAGCACATCTCAACCTTCCCATGTAGGTGTCTCGGGATCGACTTGGGCCATGGCCCAGTACTACAGTGTTTTGACGCAGCTGTCCTTTGATGTTCTTTCCGATCATTTAAAGGAACATGTGGACACGCACGTTGCTAATATATCCAACTTTCTCACTGTACTGAACGCATCCACACATAATACAAAGATTTTAATGCAAGGAGTCATCCAACGGTATGCCCAGCAAAAAGGAACGCTCAATCTCGTCGATATCTTTGGCATGCTACTCGGCGGAACCCTTCTCACCAGCTCGGAAAAAGCAATACAGGAAGAAGAAGAAGAAGCCAAACCACGTGACAAACCAAGACCACGCTTGCCAGAAGCTTCCGAATTGAAACTATCGAACCAAAGACGCTACATCGAAGACGGCTCGCAACCGATGCCGATCTACTGCGTTGTACAGCACGAAATAGAAGAACCTAATGAAACAGAAGACAAGGGCAAAGATAATTACAGATGGTTCGAGTTTACACCCTATGATATGGGATGCGAAGAACTTGAAGGTAAAGGCTGTATTCTCTCTCTCTTTTCGCGTTTTTAACACAAGAGAACGACAAAAGCTTGGATTCCGATCTGGGCGTTCGGAAGACAATTTGAAGCTGGAAAGAACATCGAAAAACTACCAGAGCAGTCAATTGGTATTTTGATGGGGTACATGTTCAGCGCATGGCGAAAGATGCGAAACTCACCTTTTTTTTTTTTTGAAGTATGTTTGGGTCTGCCTTCGCGGCTAGTCTGGCCCATTTTTACGAGGAGATTCGAGGCTTCCTACCTACCTCGGCGCTCCAAAGGGCAGACGAAGTGCTTACGCAGTACAAGCAATCGATGTCGACTATCCATCCCATTTCGCCCGCTAGCTACCCTAACCCGTTCTACAAAATGGCAAACAGCGATCCGTCAAAGCAAACGCTTATAGACTCAAAAGACTTGTGTTTGATGGATGCCGGAATGGATAACAACATTCCATTCTATCCACTGCTACGACAGGGCCGAGATGTCGATGTGATCATCGCCATCGACTTGAGCGCTGATATACAGACTGCACCTCATTTTGAACGCGCCGAAGGCTACGTCAAGCGGCGCGGCATTCGCGGATGGCCGTCAGGTGCAGGATGGCCCAAAGAAAGCGAGGCCACGGCTGGTGGTCGGAGCGATGCTACAGAGGATGGGCAGGATACGGTGTCTGAAGAAACGAAACAAAAACGATACGCACTGGGCACTTGCAACGTCTTTGCCACCAGCTCCTCGGAAACGACCACAGACCAGACCGATCATACAACCGAAACCACCTACCCCGAGCGGATCAACCCTATCTCGGTGATCTATTTTCCTCTCATTGTGAATGAGAACTATGATCCTGAATTTGATCCTCAGACAGCAGAGTTTTGTAGCACATGGAATTTTGTATATACGGCGGACCAAGTAAGCAGACTGACCAAACTGGCGGAGGCAAATGTGAAGGATAATGTGTATCGAATGAAGCAAGTGCTGAGAACGGCGTGGGAACGGAAGCGCCAAAAACGACAAGCATAAAATTTATTCATTAAATAAAAAAAAATTATGGGCTTTTTTCTAGTTTGTGAAGATAGGCCACTTGTTCGGGCGTGCCTCTGTTCTCGATCTGTCGAATAAGGTTTGGATATAGGTCCCAGCAAGCCTGTTGACTTGACATACTTTCAGTGTCAAAGTAAGGGATATCTTCAGCTGCTTTCTTCTTCTCCTTGCAATTGGTATTTGACCGAGACGCAGTCGTTGGGTGATTTATCGATTCTCGATACATAGCTGGATGGGTCAGGATATTATCCAAATCTGTTCCTTCTTTGGACGACATACTTGAATACTTAAGAGACAAACGCACGACAGAAGAAGAAAAAATTTAAAAGGTGGCCAGCCATGGTTGTCGTGACGATTGTTTCATGTTCTACTGCCATTGATTTTTTGCATGAAACGTTCTTAACGTGCAGACTTTTGCGGCGGTTGAAAACAGTTTGTGCCGTCTGTTCGACGACCCTGCTGACCTTGTCCTTCGCCCTCCGCCCGTACTGCCATATTTGTTCGAAAGGAAAAAGAACAAAGGGAGTTTCGTTGGGCACAAAGGGAAGGAGTGCCCGAGAGTGAGGTTTTTTTTTATCAGAAGTGATGAACAAGCGTAAGCATTATCCAGAATCTACTTGAGATAAATGGTAGTCCAGTGTGACAAATTGGTCTGACTTGGATCATGAATGTACAATGCATTAGCATATAAGTGGCCCCTACTCTTTCGAATCTAACTCGTGGTTATACTAAGCTTTTGACTATCCAAACAGGTATACGTCTCGCATATTCCCGGGTAGCAAACACTCTCACAGTTGGTCACTCCTACCTTCGGACACTTTTAGCCTGTGTTCCATTATTACAGCTTGAAGAAAATATTGGAGTGAGAGCGTCCGATAAAACTTCTTTATTGAAGAGCAAGGACAACGAGAAACGCTAGAACAATAGCAAAGTATCTCTACGATAAAAGGAAACGAGGTGTCAACAGCTTTCAGGCATAAGCGCCGTGGTCGACAGCAACGCATACAAGATACCGCGAATCCAGAAACCTGAGGTTCTTTCACTTCATGCGGACAGACCGGTTACACAGCCTCTGTGTCAGCCAGATGCTCAAGCCATGCGACGAATAGGAATAAAAGAGGAATAATGAGAAATTTAGGCAGCCGCTCCATGATGGTACCACAAGACTGAGCACATTCGTTTATGAAATCGTAGTACGCTCACAGCGCTCCGTGGATGCTTACTCCATCATGCATACTCAGATTCCAATCCATCGTGTCGTGCCAGCACTTGTTGTACACACAGCAGTACTTTGGCAGCCGTAGGCAATTATTCACACCAATTCATAATAAAAAAAAAACTATAGCTTTTGTACAAACTTTTCTACAGTCAAAAGACGTGAAATCTGAAATTCTATCAGTACCCATCAACGTCAACCAATCAAAAAATTGATGTGGTTGACATGATACTAAGCTGATGTCGTTGTTACCAAAGATGTTGAGGAGGAGAATCCGTCATGTGTATTTACTTTACCTTGCTCCCAACGTCTGCCCCTACCATGGAAGATGTGCGTTAATAAGATGCGACTCTTACAAAAACGAAAGGGGAGACAAGTCGAAAAGTACTAGGCTGTCGCCGGTGATAGCTAACGTGTCTAGACGACTTGTGTGCTTCAGCCTATGTCGTGAGAGTAACTTGATTCCCATACCAATAATACCTACTACAAGAAAATATGTTTTGCGAGAATGAATTGCCCTTGCCAGAGACATGAAGCTAAGCCGTCAAAACTTCATTACCCCTTGCTGGCGGACCTCATGAGCAAATTCACTTTTTTTTTCAGACACCATCAAAATTCTTGTTCTGATTATAGTTTTCCTATTAGAATTCATCATAAGGATCTCCTGCAATCCTCATTTGAGGGCCAGGAACTGTAGACGGGACTCATCCGAGAAAAAGCACGACGTGGGAAAAAGCAGTTAGCACGTCGAATATTCTTTTCGTCAGAATTTCGTCATCCAACAGCATAAGAGTGTGCAAGAAAAAACAATTAAATCGATTAAAGACGTTCCGGACATGCACAGACGAAATTGCTGGAAAGAGTGGAGATAAGGGTACTCTTAGCATAGTAACATGAATAAGGGTGTTTTTTTCTTAATCTTTGACAAACAAATTGGCAGCAAACTGCGATTCGCCTAGCCTATCGCAAATACATTGCAGAAATCCATGCTCATTTGAAGTGAGATTTTCTCCTTAAATGACAGTTTTGATAGAAATCTTGTCTTTTTTAAACCGGAACAAAGTTCCGCACGAGACATGTGAAAAAATCACGGAGGGATGGTACATATCTCATCGGAAGTATCTCTTCCGGAAGAGATATTCGTACAAATTTACTGATTTTAACTCTAACCAAAAACCCATGTGCATTTAGGTTCATTTGTCAATGGATACGACCGACTGACACTCGGCAGCATTCTAAGTATGAATGCTGATAGGCGTTTGTTATCATTCCGCGACATATGCGAGAAAAGTTCAGAATATTACTTGTTGCTGTTTGGTTGCGGTTGTGATGTGTTACCGGGACATACATTTCTGCTGCATTTCAACACGGCCATGTGTAAATGTTACTTTTGTAAATCTAGCCTGCCTTCGGCATTTTAGAGACTGCCCGAGTTACATGCGCAACAGGTTTGAGAGGCTACATATTCAGATCATAGATTGATAGGATGGATAAAAGAAAGTTAGCTCAACTATTCTCTGCTTTGCTTTTCTCTAAAACAGTCTTGTCGGCATTGCCATACTTCCTTCCTTATCTCAGGAAAGGATGCAGATCATACGCCATGATAAGGTTCTCTGTCTTTCACGTGCAGCATGCTCTGGCGAGATCAGCGTCCACGTGGAGTTGCTTAGTTTGCGATCCTAATTGATTCCTTCCGTCAAGGAATCGTTACACGTCTTTTTGTCTTCTCATGGAAGATTTCGTGTGAAAGCGTAGGTTATCACTGAGCAAAAAACGGAAATGTTCTAGTTGCAGGCAGTACGTCGAAAAAAAGACGTAGTGCAAGGGGTCTGCACGGGAACAAGCTATAGCGAGATGGTGGTACAATGTCAGGATAGGCACCCAGAAGTTCGCTCTGTCTAGCGCTCATGGGATTCACTTCCGTACGCACATTGCGCTCCGTTCACATCCGACTGCATTTCCATAAATCACCCTTTTACGATATGGTTGATCCATATCGAGAATAAGCGAATTTTATTTATATTTCTATGCGTTGTTTTTCGTTTGGTAAGATCGTATGGGGGTGCGGATTTCATCACCCATACATCATATCTCGCGCTTCTTCTTCTTCTTCCAATTTTGCCTGCTCTTCCGTTTCCACGGGACTCCTGCATAATGGGCATGTATGATGTAACTCTAGCCAAGGAACAAGGCATTCCCGATCGAAATAATGACCACTAGAACAAGGAATGTCAACAAAACGGATGTCTGGCTCACTTAAACTTGCCATGGCATGCGAGTAACTTGGCTTCCACTTGTTTTCAGTGTGTCTTTGCAGATGATACACGTCTCATCCCTATCAAGACGAATTAAACGGGCTGACGTATGGAATAACGTCACTTTACTCATCCAATTCGCTTGCTTTAATGGACGGTAACAGCTGAATAAAGCGTTGTGATGCAGGTGGCGGTCCTTTGGCATTGCTCTGCGATTCTTCAAGGAGCTGCGAGACCAAGTTGTCAAGAAATTGCTCTTGATCATGATCTCCTTGTTGTAGTTGGTCTCGGAATTGACTAAACAGACTAGAGTCTCGGACACATGAGACCATGCAGGATTCAAATTCAGCTTCTTACGTTGCCGTTTGCAGTAGCTGATCCATGCGTGGCATGGTCATGGAAGAGGTCGCGGGCGTACCTGTCGCATGAGGTGACATGAAATCACCCAAATCGACGTCGTATCGCTTTTTCTGCTGCGTCTGCTTGATATTTAGTTCGTCTAGGTTGAAATGAGTAGCACATGAAAGAGCCCATTCATACCAAAGTAGCTCGCCATGTTATCGAAGGCCAAGTTTGGATTTTTTTTTAACAATCGAATGGCCGCGTAATTCTACGGTTGCACATCCATATGACGTAAAGGTGCTGTACGCGTCATGGTCTTCTAATTTGATAACTTGTTTTTGCTCGTGCACGCTCCCATACACGTTGGTCACACGCCTTTCTCAGTGAATCAGCCAGAGGAAGGGGGGGATGACCTCTCCCCCATATTTATTTATTTATTATTTGTTTGGTCCCCCTCCCCCTTTTTTTTTTTTTCTTTCTTGCGCATTGAAATGACAAAAGGAGCGAAATTCAAATAAATACTCCTGGTGCACATTTCAAGCGTTTTCGAAAATAGCCATGCGAGTGCGTTTTTCTTGCCGTCATTTGCCGATCAATTTTACCATCAGTGTGTCTTGTCCCACTGGATTGGAGCTCAGTCTTCTTACCATTCATCCGATCGTCCTCTCGAGTTTCGCCGATCCATGCGTTTTATAGACGGATAACAACAGATCGACAGAGTGTTTTGACAACAATGCAGTTCGTGAGCTCTACGTGACCTAATGGTCAGAGCACAAGACTTCTCAGCAACAGCTAGTTTGCTTTCATCCTATAGACCTGGATTATTCTGGATTGAAATGACTGGGATATAAGATTTGACACTAAACCATTCTGTCTTTAGATCAACAAATAAGTGCATTTTCTTTTATCCTTTCTGTGTTCGTTTTACTGTTTCAACTTCTACCAATGTTAACGCTATCGAAAAGACATACAGTACTGGTAGCACTCTCAGTGCTATGTATTCTATGGATGATGCTGTATTCCGTCAGCCAGCTCGGCGCTATTGTTGCTATCAAGTACCATAAAGATGGTAGCAAGGAGCGTCTGAGTCAACTTCCAAAAGTTATTAGCAACACAGCCGACACAGATGGCATTGCTCTGTCGAAACAGCAATGGGAGCAATGTTTAAATCCCGGGGCGCAGCCATCATACTATCTCTCCATTGTCATTGTCACCCGTATGGATGACTATGCAAAGTAAGCAAAGCAGGTGTTTTGCACATGCGTTGCATGTTCATCATGATGTGTAGCAATCAGCATCTTCGGTTTCAAAATTTTCTAGACAGTGCGTTTTTGTTGGCAGAAAAGACACAGACGCCTATCGAGGTGTTGATTGTGGAATGGAATCCACCTTCAGGCCGACGAAAAGTGCTGGACGTTTTTGTAAGTGTGCCAAAGCGGAGAAAAAAAAAGTAGTAGAAGACTGATCTTCAAGGGGTTGGTTAGAGGTTTCGCCAGTCACCCTATTTGTCCTACCGCATCATCACTGTGTCCAAAGCAATCCATGAAGCGCTACCCAATCGTGGACACTCGCCTCTCCACGAATTTGAAGGTAAAAACGTGGGGATTCGGTTTGCACGTGGAGAATTTGTTGTCTGCACGAACCAAGGTAAACGGAAAGTTTCGTGGCAACACGACCCTCAAACGCTTTCAACACGCATAGATGACATTTGGTCTCATAATTTCCATAACGCTGTCAAATCCCGTGTTTTTGAAAAAGATGTGATTTATTTGCAACATCAAGATCCTCACAATATGCAAGTATGCGATAGTATGTGTGGGGTTTTTTTTTTACTGACACTTCGCTAGACATAAAAATTTCCCCCCTTCTATTGTTGACCTACCTCCGTTTGCAAATGACGATGCACTCTACCGTGCATGTAAATTAGACGAACAAGACTGGGGCAATTATAAACTTCCAGAACCTATCAAGGTAACGACACAGAATATCCTGCATATTGCAGACCAAGCGGGTGATTTTACGATGGCGCATCGTGATACGTGGAAACGACCAAGAGGATATCGCGAAGCAGGAGGCGTAGCTTGGTAAATGAAATCACTGTGGTTGGTTAGAACTGTATGTGGCTTACAAACGGTCGGACTCTTTTTTTTTCCAGGATGGATATAGAGTTTGTTTGTACTGCGGCGTGGACATTTGATATACCGGTGGTGTACAGTGAACGGGGTTTCACCTGTCATCAACATCACAACAACGTGTGGGAAAAGAATTCAGAGCAACATAACGATAACACAGATATAAGCACTGAAAAGATTATGAAGAAGGAGAAACAGTACTTGAATACGGAGGGTCGGTGGGGTTTACAGCACATTGATATATGGGACCTTGATTTAGAGTGCATAGAATTCAAAGGAGGACTTCCTATGTAGCACAGATAACAAAAAAAAATGTGGGGAGAAAAAATGGAATGACAAACTTAACCAGTTACACATAAATTAGTTTTGATCAACTTTTTCACTTCGGTTCGGAATGATGATGGAAATAAAAAAAAAAACAGGAACTTAAGATTGAGTACAAGTTGTTACAGCATTCAAGTTTAACCCGTATAAAATTTAACCGCATTTGTGACAAAATAATACATCACTGACATTTTTTTTCTCGGAGAGTTTGAACAAGGTTTTTTCGGGGTACAACACACACGCTCTCTGATTTACCCACAGTAAACCTTAATTGAGAGAATCCAGGAAATCGCTACAGAGCAGTAACCAAGGATAGATTGCCTCACATGTTGTATGACCTGGATACCATGAAAATAGGTTACACAAAAAAAGCATCAGCAAACCTTATGTTCTACCTGGTTTCATTCACTCCTCTCAGTTATTTTTTTTTTTTTAGTCGATGAAGTTTTATGGTAATGTGCCGAGAAGTCCGAATCTCAATTGCGTGAAACATATTGTTTATTGAGTTCAATTATTTATGTTTTTTTTCTTAAAGAAAAATGTTGCTTTCCCCATTTTTTAACAAAAATCTAAGTATTCAATTCCCTCTTGAACTCACGTTCACACGCAATATGAGTGGTGCAAAATCCTAAACAATTGCATAGGTCGCGGGAGAAGAACCCAATTAGGGAGAGTCTCCGGGTCAGGCTTTCAACTCCCGCCTCTCTCCCTGCGCGGGTAAAGCGCGTTGGCGCAGGGGGATTCGTTGTTGACGCAAAATAGGAATAAAGGAGAGTCACGATATGAAAGGGGGGATTAGTGTTGATGACTTTAGCCAAGAAGAGTATGCAAGGAGGAAGTCGATCAATCAAGGATGTTATGTTTACGCCTTTTTACACAAAAAGATGAAAAAAAAAAAAAAAAAAAAAAAAAAAGCAAAAACACAATTTGGGAAATTTTCCCATACAACTAAGAACCCTTTGTGTCTGGCATTTTCTTAATAGTGTGATCTAATTATGGTCAGTCCTTAATTTTTTCTTCAGGATCCGCTCGAGTTATAAAAGCCCTTGAGATTTCATTCCGTTAAAAAACTTTGAATATTCTTTCCCTAATATCCCTGGTTATTTAACTATCTATATAAAAAAAGACTCTTCTTCCAATGACTACCACAATGACCACTACTGAACTTCAACACGAACATATCGATATCGAAACAAAGTATCAAGTTACTCCTGCACCTATGATTGCTGCTCCAACTATCGCTAATCCTGGTCCACTTGGTCTATGTGGTTTCGCTTTAACTACCTTTGTTCTTTCTCTTCATAATGCTGGTGCTGGTGTACCTGCTGATGGTCCACATAATGTTGTCACTGGTCTTGCTTTCTTCTATGGTGGTCTTGTTCAGGTACATAATTATTATTATTGTTGTTGTTCTTCTTGATCTAATATTCATTTCGAATAGCTTTTGGCGGGTATGTGGGAATTCAAAACGGGAAACACCTTTGGTGCAACCGCATTCTCTTCCTATGGTGGTTTTTGGTTATCTTTTGGTCTGATCTTCATTCCTGGAGCGAATATTACCGCTGCTTACAAAGATCCCGCTATTTTGGACAAATCAATTGGTTATTATTTGCTTGGCTGGACAATTTTCACTGGTATCATGTTGATCGCTTCCCATCGATCTTCCGTCGGTCTTGTTAGTTTGTTCTTTTTCCTCTTCGTCACCTTTATCTTGCTCACTGCTGGTAAATTGAACGGAAGCTTGTCTACTCAAATTGCCGGTGGTGCTTTCGGCATTGTCACTGCTATCATCGCATGGTACAATGCTCTCAGTGGTCTTTTGACAAAGGATTCCTCCTACTTTTTGTTGCCGACCGGTCGTCTTAACTAAGGTGTAACACTCCTTTTTATTTTTATTTCTTCCGTTTTTCTTGTCATTCCATTCTACATTACTTTATTAGGTTATTACTCGACAGAGCGTTTATATTTCTTCCTTCTCTTAATACAATGCATTCATTTGCAATCATTTTCGCCATCTCTTTGATAATTCGTCTTTTGTTCAGTTTCATCAAGGAAACAAAGAAAGCCAAAAAAAAAAAAAAAAAGACGCCTTCCGTCGTACTTGCCTTATTTCTTCTGAACACAAAACATCCAGATTGAGTAAAAAAGAAGGATCAATGTCATATACGGTCCAGGGGATGACGGGAACCAATCTTCCGGGAAACGGCGGCTGCAAGATTTCCGTGATCCATAAAAAAAAAAAAATTGGCTCTCATATGAGCTATAAGCCACTCATGCAAGTTTACCTCCATCGACTTAGTGTAAATCGAAACGCGTGAAGAGACACAATGTTCTTTGATTTCAATATTCCCTATTCGCCGAACGCTGATCGTGCATCCATTGACAAGCTTAAGTTGATTTTGTCTCGTGTTAGTCAACGTAAATAAAAAAAAAAACAAAAAAAATCCCACAGGGACTCATGGCATTGTATTATTTTAGAGCAGCCATCTGTCGTTGCGTTGAATTACAGTGCTGTGAATGACAAGGTACCATGACGATTGCCTTTTTTCCTTCAGTCTTTCTTTTTTTTTTCTGATGTCACGAAAAGTTTCATTCAATAGAACCGATTGCGTTCGAGCCCATACACCCTGTTACTCAGTTAACTCGTGTTACGACCGAGTCAGATGTACAAAACGTAAGGGCACGCCAAGTTAAGAAACCATGCCCATCCATGCTTTTGTAGGAAACAGTTGCTGAGCTACGGACGCAGTATGACCTTGTGGCTGTCCGTCCGCAAAACGAAACCTCGTTCCTGAATGCATGCACCAATCTGGAGATCGATATTATCTCGCTGGACTGTTCACAACGAGTGCCGTTTTGTATTGATCCGCTTCATGTTCAAAATGCAATCCAACGCGGTATCTATTTTGAGATCTGTTACGCGCCAGGGATCCGTGGTAAGCATAATGCTTAATCATGTGCCCACACCTGTTGCTGACATCTCTCAAAGATAATACTGCCCGTGCTCATTTGTTCCGGATTGCCAAGGAACTGGTGGCCTACACGGGTGGGAAAAACCTCATCATCTCCAGCGAAGCACAAATTGTTTCAGAACTACGCGCATCATTTGATATCCGCAATTTGTAGGTAAGAACTCATTATGGGCATGGATTGATTCGACTGTTTAGTGGACGGATGCTCGGCTTATCCAAAGATCATGCAAAATTTACAACCCAGAAGAACGGCGAACAGTTGATGATAAAGATTGGCAAATAAATGAGGAAGGCATGCAAATCATTATTAGCAGGAGGCTGATTTTTGCATCATGCAACTTCTCCTTCTTGTTGTACTGACTCATGCACACGTTGGTGCCCGACTTTCGACCCCACTCGTTGGGCCCGTTTGGCTCAGCATCAAGCTGCTCAATCGCAATCTATAGATGTATGCAGAAAAAACGAGGGATTAAGGGCCATGCATCGGCAAACGTTAGCAAAGCGTTATCACTGAAGCTCAGTGGGGCCAGAGTTCATGCTAACAATGGGTCGATCGATGAAACATCATTGTAGCGATTGTTTGGATCTACCTGACGAAAACGTCTTGCATACTAAACATTGCATCAAAGCATTCGTCTGTTTATCCTTAAGAAGGACGGAAATCTGAGAAACACGGCGTCCTCCAAGGAAAATTCTGTTGCCATCCCACTTTGGGCTAAAAAACAAAGGCGCAATCACTGACAACGAAAACAGGCTTGTTGGCTTAGCAATAGGTTGCACGATTACTTGTATTATTTGGTGACACACACAGCAACCTAATAGAACGTGCAATAAGGCAATGTTTCGGAGGCACAGCCTTTTTTTTTTCACTTTTGTTTTCTAAGGAGATAGTAGCGAAATCTACAGGATGTGTTGTTTTGCTTAGATGCAGTACAATGTCATGCTGAGCAGGGCAATAAAGAAAGCCATGATGGATGGAGTGAAATGCGTTGCTGCCGAGTTGGGCTTCTTGGAAGGATCGACCGGCTTGTTGCTGTTGTCGTTGGTGGGATAGACGAAATTCTCCTCCCAATAGGGTCGGCTGACATTCATGCATTTGTTCCACGGCTGAACTTTGAATGCCTTTTGAAGCTCAGGGAGCCATTTCTCAGCCATCGTCACGGTGGCAGAGTTCAGTTCATGTTCCAGTGTGATGTGGCCGGACTTGTTGTCGGTACCATTTGTGCGAGCTGCGATCCAGTTTTTGAAGTAACCATCCACCGTGTCAGGCGTCAGCGTGCCGGCGCCCTTGAACTGTATATTCCAATCGTTTGAATCGTAATCCCAAAGGATGCTTGTCAAACCCATTTGCCAAGCAATAGCACGGATACGATCGTCCACATCGCCATACGGCGGCCGCCAGCACTTTGGCGTGACGCCAGTGACTTCCTTGATAGCGCGCAATGTCCAGTAGAACTGGGCCACGGCTTCTTTGTTGGTCTGAGTCGTCATGGCTGGATGCGACCATGTGTGTACGCAAAGCGTGTGTCCATCCGCAAGCGCTCGCTGCGCTGCTGCTGGTGCGGCAACGACGTTGGATCCAATAACTAACCCACGAAGACATTAACCATCATCTGCTTTGCGCTATCTGACATCTGACTTACAAAAGAGGGCCGCCTTCTGTTTGTGTTGGGCAAGGAAGTCATACAAGTGTGGCTCGGCGTACTCCCCAGCGTCTGGCACCAACGGACCATCATCATATGTCTATATGTATCGTGAGAACGGGAGAGCGATGGATGTTTATGCTTACCAAACCCCATTCTCCAACCTGCGGACAAACGCTTACATCGGGCGGAACTTCCTTGATCTTGGGCTTCGTGCACCTTGTGGCGCTCCACCAGCACGCTGGGTCTGTCGTCTCGTAGCCTGTCATGTCTGGCGATCCTCCCGCAAGCGCCTTGCGTACGGGAATGTTTGGTACCTTGTCCCAGTTGATCGCGGCCGCGGCCGCTTGCACCTCGGGCGAATCGGCGGGGGGTGCCGTCCAACCCTGAGGGTACCCTTGCAGCGAGATCGATGCCGTTGGTAAGGGTCCTGTGGGGATTGCTGTATCGTCTGTAGGATAGGACTGGACATTTCCCGGTAAAGGCTTCACATTAGCTAACCAGCTCGGGGAAGCTTGCGGCAAATAGCCTCCACTTGTCGCGCTACCCTGTGCTTGAACAAGCCCTCCAAACGCTAAGAAAAACAAGATACACTGCTGTCGTCGCTCGGTCTTCATTGAAAAGCAGTTATCGCGTCAAATCAACAGTTTTCAGACGTTATATATAGCCATAGCTTCGTTAAACGCAGTCCTTGTACGAGTGTACACCGTACGACACCGACCCATCCTGTCAAAGGGAAATAGAAAGAAATAACCGCATTAGGAAAGTTTAAATCGACAATGCTTCTGCTTGCAAACGATTACCAGTGCCACTGAACGCGCCGGAGCTCATTGTGAAATATCCACGCTTATTCAAATCCAATACCGAGAATAAAGACTAAATTTAGTTATGTCTCTTCCTTTTTGGTAAGCGCATTTCCGGGATTGGGTTAAAACTTGCTCGTAAAAAAGAAAAGAACCAAAAATAGACTTTTTTTTTATTTTTTACAAAGACACAACCCACGAATGAATTCGGAACGTTGTGCAACCAAAGCAGACATACAATGCGATCGTCCCTTGCAGCAATACTGCGCGATGTCGGCTTCTTTCTTTTCTCGTTTGGTCCATTGTACTGTCAATCCATGACCATACGTATAGTGAGCGCCTGTCGAAAGAAGAAAGGTTCTCTTGTAATACCCTTCCATAAGAAGGACGCAAAAGTTTCATGTGAACCATGTACTACTGTTTCTTTTGAGAAATTCCTGGTAACCTATAACTAATTTAGCGACATTTGCTTGCCTGTTGAATCTCCATAAAAATAAGTGCAATGCAGTGCACCACAGTAAAATGGAGAGGATGAGTAAGCCAACGGTTGCACGACGGGCTTGGTCGATCAGCGGGATCTACGCAGAATTTCGGATACTATGGTTTATTTCGCTGTACCTCAAAATATAGCGATAGTGGAGAACTGGAATAAACGGCGTTTTCATTACTAATTGTATAGCTATCTTCGGATAGTTTACTATTTAGCGATCCGTGATACCAGGAATATTCAGATCAAAGTCATCTTTCCAAAAATAAAGAGCAATTAATGTATATTGCTATATTCCTCATGTCACAATTGAACGCTTAATCGCCTTCTTCTTTTTTTAGTCTGCTATACAAAGAACGTTACAGACGAGCATGGCACGCTTCAACCGATGGGATATTCTTTCTAAGTAGAGATGACATGGGCTCTCGGTATGGTAACTTTCTATATGCGACTATTGTGTCCTATTTTCTCAACCCGAGAACTGAGAACTGAGAAGATAGAAGATACGAAAAAAAAAAAAACCATATGAATATCCACGCGGATCAGAAAAAAAAACTAGCTTCTTCAGACTGAGAAACAGCTGGATGCTCTAGCCCACGTTTATACAAAGCAGAGAAGGTAAAAAAAGGGTTCTTAGAAGGAACCTAGACTATGCAAAGAAATGGTGCTGGCACCATGCAACGTAGATAAACGAACCAACGGAAACACCACGAATTAAATGACATCGTTGTTATGAGTTACAGATTAAATTATGAATGGACAGGTAAAAAACAGTTTTGATAGAAAGGTTCTTTATGCCTAAGCTTTATCACGCTGGAGCTGTGTAACAGGCGTACCACAAATGCAGAACAAGTTAGTACCGGGCATGTTCCTCTGTTTTGTTGAACAGAAAAACATATTCTGCGTCATAATAGAGTAGAATCAGACCTCATGCTTTTGGTTTGTAACGGGGTTGCGCAATGAATTGTTGATTTGATGTAGAACAAACCTTTTTTCACTGAGTTATTATGTCACGAGAGAGAGAGATGTTTAATTTTCTCTGTCCATCCACGTTCTTACTCTAACCCACACTCTGGAGGAGGTCATCCCTGCTTTGTGTCGCACATCATGTTCTATGCTGCAAATAAGAGCCCTTGCTGAAAAATGACCTGAAATTTTTTTTTGTGCTTGCAGTCATTCCCGGATGTGATGAAACAACTGGGACACAGAATAAAGTATTCCCTAGCACAAATTGTAAAGGTACCACAAAGACCGCAAAGCTTCTGAATCGATGTGAAGGTTGCATGAATGCTATATGTTGTCCAAAGCTTATTGTTATTTGAAAAAACAATACAACTATTTACATCAATAACATTGATCTGACGTAGCACAGTGAATTGGAAATACTCCCTGCATGGTTTTTGCAATCAGTTGTAGCAAATTGCTCTAGACGGAACAGGCACAATTTGCTAGCTATCGGTGGAGACCGAAGGATAGTGGAGTCGCTCGGCCAAAAGAAATGCATATGGAAATGAAAGCGACGACGCTCCCCTATTTCAGGAAACAATATGAAGAACAGGTTACAAATGCTACCTGCACAGAAGGATCATAGATGCTAGCTGAAAACAGATAGCAAGCTTCTCTCTGTAAGGGTATTAGATACATACACCAAACGTGCTAAATAGTGGATCACATGAATTACCACTGGGTGGCATTTTGCTCCCATTTCGTGTTAATTTTGCTGCGCATGATCACACAAAATTCCAGTGGAAATCTTTTACTGTCTTATGATTTCGTCACGGCAGTCATTTTTTTAAGATTTGAATTTAACCTATTCTTCTGTAAAAGTCTAGCAGTTATGCAGCCTGTTGATCCGGGGTCTTGGTAGATACCTTTACCCCTCAAAAATCATCCCTCGAACCTTTTTTGTTGTATAGAGGCGTTCAGCGATGGATGTACCTCATGATAATCTCCCAATCAGAAAACAAAAGGCTATATATCTGTTCGAATGTCCCCTTCAAACTTGTTTAAACACTATGTCGGAGTTCGGCATGGAAACCCAAACCTTATACCAACCCGCACCTTCTGCACTTTCAAAGAGAATATAGAAAATATATTCTCATCAATTCATGAACTTGTTATCATTCTTGACTGTAAAATGTCAAAGCTAGACAGCATGTTTGTATACAAACTTCAACTGTAAGAAAGTTTTGTCCTTGTTATAACAACCTGCTTAACTAATTGCAGATGTCAACCCTCATTCTAGGGTGAGGGCTGAACAAGGGGCTTGGCAGTTTGCGCCATCCATCAGACTCAACAGTTTCTGTGCGTTCACACCCTGTGCCACAGCCTGCGTTTGAGCCCTTGATTGTTGTACTTTATTCTAATGCCTACCATATACAAATGACCATCAACGTGACGAATGCAGCATGTAAACATAGTGAAGAAGAAATGGACACGTGTGGGAAAAGAAAAGCTTTATGACGCTCAATTTTTTTTGGTCGGAGCAGAACAGTAGGGAGCTTCAGTTTCTGGAAGCCTAAAGAAGCCTCCGGTAGCTATTGCATTTACAACCAAACTGTCACTCTAATAAGCGTTTACAAAGTTTTGCGCCAATTTAAGATTCTTGCATAAATGAAGCTTACGTCGGGAAAGAGGTTGTTTTTTAATGTACAGACTTCGACGCAATTGTTGGGTGTGGGTGTTTGTGTCTAGAAATAAGTGGTTCATGCGCATGGAGAAAATCAACACAGATGAGGTTGAAATATGGGGGAGGGAAGTCACTTGTCATGGAAGTCGGTCGAAGCAGGGAGCAGCAGCAAGCATTCGTTACATGAGGTCTTCAAACGTAGTTTGCCGAAAATGCATGTTAGTGGAATTTGCAAAGCTGAGCATAGCCTCGTGAGTATGCAACCATGAAAAACATTCTGTTTCCGGGTAAACAAAATAGTTGGATCATAAAACATCGTAAAGCACATCTGTTCTAGAAGCACTGCTGATCAAACGATTTGCTACATTTCCGTTCGGGAAGGTCCACGTTTGTGGCGTAGAAGCGAATAGATTGTATCATGTAAATCGGCCAACTTTCACTTACATAAACTTGGTCTGCCTGTAGTAGCAACGTTGATTCGATCAGCACAGAACACCGTTAGCGGCTAGTATCGTTGATATGCTTAGGAAACATTTTATTTAACCATGAAGGGTAATGTCGCATGTTTGTGTGAACGCCCCATCTGCCTGGCTGTGGGGCAGGAGAAGGAGGTGGTGGTGATGATGATGGTGTCAAGGGACTGCTGATATAGTTTTACCGATGCAGCGTCTGGCATTCTATTGCACGAGTGATGGTAAACGTGACATACCTTCTTAGGTAAGCAGTGGGTATGAAGTACTGTCTTTGTCAAGTTGGCTTGGAACAGAAGTCATGCAGAGCACGTAGATCATTTTTCTTGGGCGGTCAATCGAGTGTTTCCCGGCGATCTTTTTTTATTGAAAAGCCTGGTTTTCGCCCCTTATACACACCCATCATCCCGGGCAACTGAAACATTCCTGTGTCAGACAAGTCAATCTTATCGCTGATACAAGTGCATCGCTTAGCATTTGATGAACGCAAAAGCGTTGTTTTGCAAGTTTAAAGTTCATTTGAAACCAATGCACGATGTCTGTTTAACCTAAGCAGAATGCCATTCATTGCCTCCTTTAGCATAAACTTGGCTCTTCGTCGAGCAAAGTTTATTTATAGCGTGCAAGATGATTCAGGTGTCATGATACGTACAATTTATTCAAGTAGCAAAAATACACAGACGGGGTTAATGATTAGTACTCGTTACACATAGCAAATTAGGAGCCAAAACGAAGCCAATCCGCTGATCATCGCAAACATATTCTGCGACAGCGGTGCTGCTGAATTGGGCGCCTTGGTTGCAGTAGGTTTGGCTGAGGTGGTTGCCGTATTTTTAGCAGTGGTGGCTGTTGGCGTGAGTGACGACTGCGTTGTGGGCTTTGTCGTGTTGCTGTTATCGTCGGTGGGATAGACAAAGTTCTCCTCCCAGTAAGGGTGACTCACATTCATGCATTGATTCCATGGTACGACGCGGAACGCCTTCTGGATCTCGGGCAGCCATTTCTCGGCCATGGCGACAGTGGCGTTGTTGAGTTCGTGCTCGAGCGTGATGTGGCCTGTCTCGGTGTCCGAGCCGTTCTGGCGCGCCGCGATCCAGTCTTTGAAGTAGCCGTCGACCGTGTTAGGGGACAGGTTGCCGCCGCCGCTACCAGGCATGGCCCAGTCGTTTGAGTCGTAGTCCCAAAGAATCGTTGTGAGGCCCATCTGCCAGGCAATGGCGCGCACGCGGTCGTCGACGTCGCCGTACGGTGGCCGCCAGCATTTGGTCGTGATGCCCAGGGTCTCCTTGATGGCTCGCAGCGTCCAGTAGAACTCGGCAACGACCTGTTCGTTTGTCTGGGATGTCATAGCGGGGTGGGACCAAGTATGCACACAAATGGTATGCCCATCTGCAAGAGCACGTTGTGCCGCTGCGGGAGCGCTAACCACATTGGATCCGATATCTAGATCAGATAAAACGGAAAGCGTTAGTCATTTACAAGGAAGTCGCCCAGTAGGGCTCTGTTCTTACAGAAAAGAGCCGCCTTCTGTTTGTGTTGCGCCAAGAAGTTGTACAGGTTTGGCTCAGCCCATTCACCAGCATCAGCGTTCAGCGGCCCATCATCGTATGTCTGCAACAATGGACACAGCGTTAGAGATCGCCCTTTCGCTGAGTCTGTATATCTAGGTTCTTACCAGGCCCCAGTCGCCGACGCGGGGGCAGTTCTTTACGTCGGCAGGAACATCGTTTCGCTTTGGCTGCGTGCACCCGCTAGCGCTCCACCAGCAGTCGGGATCAGACGAGTCGTAGCCACTCATGTCGACCGATCCGTCCGACTTGGCCTTGCGTACGGTGATGTTGGGCACTTTCGCCCAGTCGATCGAGCTGATCGCGGCTTTCACTTCCGGGGAATCAGTAGGGGGGGACTTCCAGCCTTGTGGATAGCCTTGCAATGTAATTGGGGACGCTGACAGTGGGCCTGTAGGAATGGCGGAATCATTGGAGGGATAGGACTGCACGTTCCCGGGCAAGGGCTTGACATCTGCTAACCACGCAGGTGAGGACTGGGGCGGGTAGCTTCCAGAGGTCGTCGAGGCTGGTTTTCCCGAAGGCTGTGCAGACGAGCTGGAGGAGGGCGAGGACGAGGACGAGGGTAGTGATTTTGCGGAAGAAGTGGCAGTTGCATTTTGTGCTTGAACAGAAGCCACGGAGGCTAGACAGACCAAGATACACCACCGATAACTGGTCTTCATAAATACGGGAGATACGAGGGGAACAAGGAAGCTTAACGATCTGGTGATAAAGGGTATAAATAGCAAAATCCTGGGCGAACCGTAAAAATTCTCGACTCTTATCAGCACTCCGTACAGCACTGACTAGATGTGCCGGGTAAAAATAAAAAAAAGACTAAAATAGGAAAAAAAAGGATGCAGGAAGCCCAAGATGATCATCCTCCCTCTCCTATTCGTTCATCGCAACGGTAAAAATGGCATCAGCCAAGTTGGGCAATGATGCGTAACCGGAATTTTGATTCAGGCTTTGTCGATCTTATTTGGAATAGAATAGAAATAGAAAAAGAAAACAAAAGAACATCCACCGACGTCTATGCAAACATTTCACTTTTATTATTCAAACAAAAAAGAAAAGAAAAAGAAAAAAAAGGGAAGAAGCGAGCAAATACAACTGTGGGTGACGCTATTGCACGTCGTGGATGACGGGGATATGTAGGGAACAGGAAGAGTGAATGTACCCGTATTTATATGCGAGTGTGTGCAAGTGTAGTGTTTGAGTGTGAGTGTGAGTGTGTGAGTGTGAGTGTGAATGTGAGTGCATATGTGTTGCGTGTGTGTGTATGAGTGTGAAGTTAAAAGGTGGGTTGCATGTGAGTGTGAGTGTGTGTATGTGCCGAAGCGATTGGTGTATGTGCAAAGTTTATAAATTGGATTGTTTCGCTTTTGTTCGTCTTTCCGTTACTTTGTGCGTCGTCGGGCTTTCTTTTCGGTGTCACCATCGGTTGTGAGGTCCATTTCGGATGTCAAGCCAAGGCGATAGACGCCACTCGATGAGGAGGGGTTGGTGGTTGTGGATGAGTTGGCCCGCTTGGGACAATAGCGGTATTCCGGAAACGCCTCCTTGTGCGCCTGTTTTTCTTGTTCAGCTAGATCATGCCATGGTTTCTTGTCTTTCTCCGTCAATCGGGCCCACCGGCGCGAGGCACGCCTGAGAGGCACATTAATTCTCTTGTGCAACGCTACAATGGGTAACTTACTTTGAGATCTCCTCTGCACGTAACGTAGGATCCTGTGTCTTTAAGGCTTGTCCATAATGACAGCGGAACTATGGGAAAAAAAAAGAAAAAATAAATGTGAGGGGATACAAACAAAAAAAAAAGGAAGCGTAAACACCTACGTGTATCCATGCATTGCGAGGACGTTTGATATGAGCATTTTTTGTCAAAAACATGGTGGTGTCCAGCCCGAGCGATGCCTTTTTGGTGCCATGAACCATAAATGAAACACGCGCGAATGAGGCTTGCTTTTGATCTCGGGAATCAGCCGAAGCACATGCAAGTGCCTCCGCGGCATCACGCTTGTTGTCTTCGGCCATAGCGGAGTCATCTTCGGACACAGAAGCATTCGGAAGACGGAGGCAGTTGAGAAACGTGTCTGCCACCAACGATCCTGGATGCCTCCGGACAGCAGCTGAGGCAGCAGTAGCAGAAGCTGCAGCCATGGTAGGAGACATGACTTCGTGTTCATTGACCTGTTCCGGGTCGGGCTTCGGTTTTATCGAGGGCAACGCCTGGGAAGATCGGCGCGGAATGGGTATTTGCAGAGCAGGTATCTTGCGAAAAAAGGACTGCTTACGATGATTAGGGAAGACCGCTGGTGTCGTTGCCCGTCGATCCAACAACCGAGGTGAGGGCGGATTGGAAGAATCGGAAGACGACGCAGAAGAAGTGGAGGACAGTGAAGAAAGTGATAAACGATGTCTTTCCTTCAAAGCAGGAAAAAGCTGTGGCCGGAAGGCAGATTCATACTGGTTCGTGTCAAACATTGGAACCGGTTCTAAAAAGGCAGGAGCTACTCCTTCTGATGACAACGGTGAGATTGACACTGGTGATGGATGGTCATCGGGATGAGTTGCCATCGAGACCATTGTGGTGGGAGATGTTGGTGACGGTGGGCGGGTATCTAAATTAGAAAAGAAAAAAAAAGAGAGATCACATCCATCAATAAACACTGTATGCTTTTTTTTTATGAAATATTATTTACGAGATCGAATATCCAAGATAGGTGGCAACTCCAAAGGCGAGTCGGAAAGGGGAGGGGTAGGTGCAGGAAAGCAATCCGACAATGGGTAAGCCGCGGGCAAGGATGTAAGATACAAGGAAGTAGCGGCCGTCATCGTTGACAAAAAGGGGGGAGAGTAGTAAAGAAAAAGGGAAGTGATAAAAAAAAAAACGACTTCTGCTTCGAAGTCTTTTCTGGACCCAACTGACTTTCAAAAGGTGTTTTTTAGCGAAAAGGTTTTCATAATAGACGAGCAGAAAACGTAACTAGTAATAAGTTGGCATATCAAGGGAACCGGTGGCTGCATTTACCCTGTATTTCATTGTCTTTTTTTTTTTTTTTTTTTTTTCATCACAATAGTCGATGTGATTTATCGCCAACCGTTGGTCACCTGTGTCACCCTTTGGAACAATGATCTTTAAATTCCAGCCCTTCAATAAGCTTGTCAAACAACCACCCCGGTGATTGTTTGAGTGCCCACGAAATTATTTTTGGCTTCCGATCCTATTCATGAGATGGTTCCTTTACTCTCTATCCAACTTTCGCACTTGTGCCCCTGAAAAAAAAAATAAACACTACTTGCGTGGCCAGTCACGTACATGAAGTACGACACTGTTGTCACTAAACGCCAAGGTCTTTGCATCAAGCCTGTCTACCCGTTCTCGACTATTGGTATGACTTAAATCTTGTAGGCGCCTGATTTTTTTCTATTTTATTTTTGTAAGCTGTCGGGTTTGATATCCATATGTTGTCAACAATGCCGCTCACCGACGATGCTTCGCCGATCCAGGAAGTATGAACTCCTGCAGCAACAGTCTTTTTATGACTGCGACACCCTTGTCTTCACATGGTGTCAACGCAAAAATAAAAATAAAACGTTGTGTTTACTGTCAGATGAAGTAGTAGACAACCATATACAAAATAGTTGACTCGCCCCTTAGTAATATGCAACCGCGAATGCCGTTATACATCCTTTGTGTTTTGTTTGATTGTTCATCTTAAGAAAAAAAGTTCGTCAGGGGCATCTGAGTTGGGTTCCGTGTGTTACAGCAGCATTTTGTTCCATATACACAAATAAGAACTTCGGCTCGGTAACGGTGCAGCTGTCGCCGACGGTGAACTTGAAACGACTGGTGATCGATCACTGTGCAACCCGTTTTACCTGCATTGGAAAAAATTAGACAACGCTCTTCTACAAGAGCCAACCGATTGGCTAGAGGAATCCACAATTGTAGCCTGACCGTGTCTGCGGATTCTCAACTTCCCGTCGAATAAGCTGCAATTGGGCGTGAACTATTGAAAGGATTAACAATCAACGCTCGCTGATCTCGGCATGGGAACTTGCAGCTCATGCATATAGTTGATTGACAATCGAGTTCTTAGTTGCTTGTTAATTGTATGTCTGATGTTATCAGTATCATACTTTGATTTATTTTCAGCGCTGGACAGGTTGACGTTTCATGCGAAACATGAGACCAGTAATGTATACATGCATGTGTATTGTTCGTGAACACAACATTTTAATATGTCTTCCCACCAATAGTTACGACGCCGAATTATTGTCCTGGATTTGGTCTAGTAGGATAACATCATTTTCGGCGATGGGCTGATTTTGACTACGTCATCCTGGCTTTGTTTTTTTTAAACTTTGATCGCTTCCAGACATGATCTGTATCCAGCACTTGAGAAAAGATTGAAGAAGGAGAAGAAAAAAAGAAGAAGCATTGCACAAAAGTGTCCACGTTTCTATGCGTGTGTGGGGGAGTGCTACGATTCCAAGGAGTAGGGATAAAAGTTCTGTTGGTTCCGATACCGTCATACGCGATGGCACCAGTTAACTCCGCAAACCATGAGAAACTGGGCTCCGTCGTTTCTGAGGGACTGATGTAAAACCGGGAAATCAGAGCCATTGTTGAAAAGTATCGCCATTAGACCATCTACACTGTACGTGTATAGTACCGATTAGTATTTTAAGTGAGAAAACCGAAGACGTCGTTGAAAAACTACAATGGCCCATGGGGTGATTGCAGCTTAGAAAATGTGCAAATCTAAGAAAGGAAATTTGTACAACGTAGAGGCGCAGTTAATGATACTAGCCTGCAACGGTGGATGTGAATGCTCGTAAAATCGTCAACCAATGAAGACCAGTATCTGTACCCTGTGGCCGAACCAGAACATCATTTCTTATCCCTCTATTTTATGCTGCAGATTCTAACTGTAAACACCGGCGATAACGGAACATAAAAGGGTTGGCATTGTTACAAATGGAATGCACGGAAGAGGCTTCTTTCGTGCTCCACGAATAGTCATCTTATGCAAACGAAGGCACGAAATAGAGAAGAAAAGGGGAAGACGTGATCCATGCAAAAGAAAAAATCGCAAGCATCGAAGAATAACAATTCCTCGCTGCACATGTATGCAATAATAGCCGCAGTGTAGAGAAGAACTGAATAGATATGAACAACATTTTTTTTTATTCTGTACCTACAAAAGAACAGGGATGCATTAAAAGAAAAGAAAAGAAGCAGTTTAAAATGTTTGCTATTTCCCGAGCATGCAGTAGAATGCTCCTCGGTACTTATCATCTCGGGATCTATGACATTCACCATATACTGCAAGGGGAAGCGGTGGAAGAGACTACATTAACTAAGTATTAACAGTATATCATAAACCATAAAACGTTCTAAGAAAAGGATGGTAATAAAAGGTGGGTCAATGTCAGGCAGACTGTATAAACAAGTTTTCGAACGTAGAATAATTAGCGGATGATGTTGGTCGTATTGAAAGAAAAAAAATTGGTACATCCATTGAAGTTCCTCTCTATCTATACTTATTCGTGTGACATGCGTGTCGTAGGGATGTTCCGGGAAGGTGGGAATGTATACACCCATATCTCAAGATACACCAAAAAAAAAAAATTAGTAACGCGCTTCCCTCCTTCCTGAAAGAAACAGTTTGGGTTATAGAAATTGACACTCAGCTGCAGTTGCTTTTTTAAAATATGGCAATCATATCAGGTTTGAACCAAACTCTACTGAGTTCACATTCTAGCCTGTATGATAAATCGCATAAGGCCTCTGTTTGAGCACGTGTTCGTGGTAGAACATGTTTTAGTTACTTTGAAAACAAGAAAAAGGAAGACCGACCATTAAGGTTTATGCATCATCGTCTACAGTAATGGCCTTTTTTTCTTTTTTGCCACGATACTGCGATACAACCTGTTCGTTGTAACTAACTGTCAATGTCAAATCGGTTTTTGGTAGCCATGAAGGCTGACAAAACTGAATCTGTAGTTCTCCTATGGTTTATCGGCTGATGGCAGCTTTCTTTAGTACTCGAATTTTGTTGATCCCTTTCCCCCATGACTATTTAGAAAACGGGGTAGATGTCCACCCTTTTGAATATTCCTTACTTCTACTCATGTAACTTAACCGTCAGTTAAAATGAAGCTCCTATTGATGTTACTGCCTCCGTTCCCTTCCGGTGGCTAAACAAAGCAAGTAACACATACGTTGAAGAGATATTACCAGTTACCTGGAATCATTTGAAGCTTTTATAAACCTTACGTAGCTTTAAGTATCCACAGTAGCCTTTTTTTTCCTACACGTTTTTCTCTAGCTAGTCCAAATGTGCATGTGCGTGTTTTTTTTTTTTTTTGGAGAAGTCTTCAGATCGGAAAATGGTCATTTGTTTAACAGGTTGTCTGCACAAAAATAGAGAAAACATGTGGCAATGTGCTTATATAAGTTAGCATCAGAGATAAGACACCATATCGGATTCACGACGACCTCGGATTTACGATGACCTCGGATTCACTTCATAAGATGAACGGAAGTAACTGTTTGAGCTCTGTGCAGTAGCTTAGAATTTGTGTCGGTATGACTAGCATTTCTCTGTAGTAAAATTTCACAACGCGCGACATTTCTTTCTAGAAAGAGAACTAAAGGTATTGGTATGTCGTAAAGACAATCGTTCTATCATGAAGCAGTCAGACGCGTGTCAATCGCCTTCCGTACGTTGCCAGGTTTCATATTTTGAACTGCAAGGAACTCAGTCGCGTGCTGGGAAACTTTCAGAAAGTCTATTGAAACAGGATCGGACTGTCGCATCATGGGAAGCGCCAAATTTTCATTTACAGCACCACATGGCCGCTAACAATTGACTTTCATCTTTGTAAGCTTGTTTACGTAAGTATCTTGCAGCATTATGTAAATGCGTAACCCTGACTTCTATTTTGTTTCGCGGATGAGCGTTCCTGGATATTAATATCGCAAAAACGGTTAAAATTTTACGCTATGCTGTATAATAATAATAAAAAAGTCCACAATGACGGAACGTTAAGATGCCGAAATCCTTTTGAATGGCTGAATAAAAACCGTTACTGCCGAGTTCATCGGTGTTAATGCGTATATTCTTAGTAAAAACATATACCTTGTACGGGGCATAAACCTTTGGGTAACAGCGTAAGTGTTGTAGTGAAAATCTATAAAGAGCCAGAAATAAACACACAGTTGCCATAGCTTGTAAATTTGGAACTGTCAGTAGTAGAGTTGACTATCGCAACAACATGTTACTATTTTGTAGGGTATAAATATAAATTTGAGCCGGGAAACAAACAAATACTAAGAAAGGTTACTGGATAGAGGCACTGAAACCTGGTGAACCTACAATGACAGCTCAGCTATTGTTTCACAGATCGCGCGGATGCTTTTCTTGGTTCGGTGGTATCCGGAGTCACCAGTGGTTGTTCTCAAGAATAGACGGCGTGTTAACATAGTCAACGACAAAAGAAAAAAATATATGGTTATCAACCGCTGGGTATCTTAAAGTTACACAGTTCCACACCTCACGTGTCGTTCCAATCTAATTGTTGTAGTAAAAAGCACCAATCTCCTTGTCCATGAACACCGAGGCACCGTCCCCAAAACAACTGAGATCTAAACAAGAAAAAACCTTTATTTCTCCGGAATGAGGTTGCGTCATTGCAAAACAAGGAGACCGATAGTAATGATAAACAACAATTGCAATTGCTCTGATTCTTCGTTTAGAAGGACAATTTTTCTGTCTCTCAGGAGTATAGAGGCCAAATTCTGCACAGAAGCACACATGTCCTGTAACACCACAAAAAACAATTGGAGAAAGACTAGTTCTTGGCGTTTTGGCTAAAGTTTATCCGAGTTCTTTTTTGGTAGGCTGATCGGATTCACATAGCATAACTC
Organism: Saksenaea oblongispora B3353; assembly: GCA_000697495.1. Classification (NCBI taxonomy): domain Eukaryota; kingdom Fungi; phylum Mucoromycota; class Mucoromycetes; order Mucorales; family Saksenaeaceae; genus Saksenaea; species Saksenaea oblongispora. Next base: position 70,093 of record JNEV01001248.1, read on the forward strand.
CTTAATGTCTTAGATCAATATGTTTCGCAATAATAAGAACATACAGGTTCCCATCAATCCGAAAAGCTTTTGATGTGATGACTGTTAGATTGACTTGAATGTTTGTTTTGTATTAAACAAGCGGGATTCAAATAGTAGAAGAGTTTACATCATGTATATAAGTAAATTATCCAAAAAGGGTTGTCTTTTTTTAAAAAAATATCCTGAAATAGAAAATTAGAAAACGCGATCAGAACACAAAAAAAATTGGACGGTACGTTTTATTTTTAGCTGAAAATTCACATTACGCAAAAGTGAAACGCCTTTTTGTTCAGTTTACTGCAATGGATGCAGGGGAAATGTGGAGAGAGTCGGCGAATGTCTCATGAATAGCATGTCGTTGGTTTGTCAGCTTGTTATCGTCCGTTGGCGGACTTTTTGTTCGCCAAACTCCTCCTGTGTACCCACGCAGAAACTAAAAAGTTCCACAGATTTAATGGATGGTCCGTGGACCCTCTTAGTTTGTCCATATATAAACCATGTTTTTTTTTTCTATATCATAAAAGTTTGCTTTATCTTTTCTGTACTTTACAATGCATCTGCAATTGTTGAGTGCATTCGTTCTTGCCACAAGTCAGTTTGTGTCGGCTCAAACGGCTTCGTCGACCTCGTCTTCCATCCTGGCCGTCTCTTCTCCTGCCTGGCTTCCCGAATTCCCTAAGCCGGCAGATGTAGTGACCGCCTATCCTACCAATGCACCCGTCATTTCAAAGACCCTGTCGCACGCGTCTCTCAACCTTTCGGAATACCCTGAACCATGGGCCTCCCCGAAGACCGACCACCCTGAAATTGCCGCTGTCATGAAGGCAATTGACTGGTCCAAGGTGCCAAACGCCGCCGTCCACAAGCCCAAGGCCAATGGCGACGTCGACTTCTCCGGTTACGACGAGAACAAGGACCCTTACTGCTGGTGGTCCGACACCAATTGCGTGAAGCCCAAGGCCACCTACCTGCCCGAGGATGTCTACGAATGCCCCAAGGCCGGTGACTGGGGTCAGACCTTCGACGATGGCCCGTACAACCCAAGCGATAGCGACGCGGAGCTCAACAAGTGGGCTGAGCCTGAGCTTTACAACTTTTTGGCGCAGCATAACCAGAAAGCAACTCTCTTCTATATCGGCTCCAACGTCGTGACCTTCCCGGCCGCCGCCAGACGTGCCCTGAACGATGGACACGTTATCTGTGTACATACCTGGTCGCATCCCCAGATGACCACCCAGAGCAACATCAAGGTCGTCGCCGAGTTCTACTGGACCCTCCGTGCCATCAAGGAAACCCTGGGCATTACGCCAAAATGCTGGAGACCTCCCTACGGTGATGTCGACGACCGTGTTCGTGCCATTGCCTGGCAGATGGGCATGCGAACCTTCCTTTGGGATCGCGATACCAACGATTGGGCTATGCCTGGCGATGGTGGAGGAGACCTGCCCCCAGCCAAGGTCGACGGATTCTTCGAGGACTGGATCAGCTCGCGCAAGAACGGCACGGACAACAAGACGGGCCACGTCGTCCTTGAACACGAATTGAACAACGCTACCGTCAAGATGGCTGAGAAGTGGCTGCCACAGATGCAACAAACATTCAACGTTATCACACCCCACGCCTGTATGAACATGTCTCAGCCCTACTGGGAAGAGAGCTTCGTCTACCCCACCGAAGCTAAGAACACCACAGTCGCCACGCCCTCCTCAACAACTGCAGCCAGCAGTGCTGCTACTTCCACCACACCCGCCACCCAGACCAGTGCCGCTGGCTCTTCAGCCGCTGACGCTGGCGGGTCAAAAGTCACTCCAGAACTTAGCCAAGACCCTGGAAAGGTCACAAATGGCGCATCGTCCGTGAAGACGTCCCTGTCCTTAGCCGGTATGCTTCTTGCTTCTGCCCTGTTTCTGAACTAGATCGTTGTATACTATCTTTCCTCCTTTTTTATAATAAACCATCTCTAACTACAGTGTTTTATTGATAAAACACGCATCTAATGCATACTTCTGTACGAATGTTGGTTCCCTCTTCGCCGTCCTTTAGATAGCATGCATGTACATAAGCGTAACGAAGAAATGAATAGAGGTAACGCAAAATCTAAAACTTTGCAGAAGTGCGGAAGTCCTATGGCTGGAATTATTACCATATGCAACTAGAGATACGTTACCAAAGCACGAAGGAGCTTGGCAACTTTGACAAACTTGAATCAATTAGCTTAACTTTCTCACGCACGACAAAAACATCATTTTCCTATCATGTGGGTCCAATACGGATAGTAATAGCGCATTCAAATAGCGGATGCAAGAGAAATACAATGCATCTTTCTCCGACACTCTACATATACACAGGAAGCTGTAATGGAGAACATACACCGCAATTAGTCTTCAAACGCAGCCTCAATCTCTGTTTCTTTGCGTTCGAAGCTTGTGGATGGCCGTTCGTGAGGGTAAATACTTCAAAATAACTTTGTGATGCTTAACACAAAAGGCTTCTGGTAGGGTGTGTCTTTGTCGTAGTACTACATGAATGCTGCCAACTTTTTAAGAAGCTGTACGATCCTGTTGTCGCAGAATGAGCGTGCATGTTGTCTAAACTAAGCTGTCAGAAGAACACAATGAACTTTATTCGTAAATTACCTTGTAAGCCTTTCAAAGTAATTGCTCCTAAAAAAAATGCAAAAGGTCTTTGCCATTCCGACATGAGCCTATGTCATTGACACCTTGAACTTTCATGATGCCACAGACATCATTGAAGTACATGAGCAGCATCCCAAAACTTCAACAGACAAAACTCTCCACCCCCAACGAGGACTATATTAATGACATTCTTTTATGTTCACGACGAACGATGAAAGGGTAAAAAAAAAATGACGGTAGTGAGCGACAGAAATCAAACTAACTAGGATACGGAGATGAAGAGTAATAATTGTGAGGTGCATTATAGTTCATCGCCTTGGAAGAACCCTTTTTTTTACTTCCCCCTGATGGCGGTTCATCCACTTTCCAGCCACTGTCATTGACAATGTCTTCCGGTTCTGAGCCCCAGCCATCCGCTGGCTCATCATTCTCTTCCATATAATTACCATAAGGATTCACCATGCCCTGCGGCATCATCATCCCAGGGGAACCCTGCATCGGCATAGCCGAATAATAATAATAGGGATATACAGCGGACGGGTTCATACCGTAATATACCATGCCATTTGCCTCATACCCTGCTGACTGACCAGCAGTGCCGTTGAAAGGGATTGATGCTGGTTGGTAGTATGGGCTACCATCTTCTGACGTGCCACTGTTAGTCATCGGAGGCATATGCATCGGCTGGAAAGGAACTGGATACATAGGGACGGGCGGTGCGCCATTATTTGCCATGGGGATGTATGCAACGTTGGCAGCATTCGGATTGGTCATCATGGGCTGCTGGTAGAGGTACGCACCGCCTGGATGCATCGTCTGACGCGCATGACGATCCGAATTGACACTGGTTGCCGGGCTTCCTACCGAACCCGGTTTGTCATTACCTTTCTGTCTCCAGTCCGATGATGTACGCGTAGACGCTGCCGAATCCCAGGAAGCAGTTGGTCGATCGTTGAATTTCTCATGGCGCTTACCCTTCGCGCCCTTGCCCTTCTCACCATCGTACCTATCCCAGCCATCCTTGGTCGCACCCCGGTCTGTCCCCGGAGGTGGCGTAGGGATACCTAGGATCTGTTCACTACTGCCCCAGCTTGATTGGGCTTCTGCTTCCAGGATAATTTCGACGTCAGACTCCTCATCCCGCCCTTCACGCTCTGTCGGCTGCTCCTCAACCATTTTAGGCTTATCAGCGTCGGAGGATGATGGTTGTCCATTGGCGAAGACATCCTCGCTGACTGGTGCCTCCTCCTGCTTTACCTCCTCACCCTTCAACTCGGCTTGCTCAACGACAGGCACTGCTTCGGGCTGATCGTCTTTCGTCTTCTTTTGCGATAGATAGCCTCGGCCCCGTTTTTGTTTTGAGTTGGAATCATTCCATGAGCTCCAAGCGCTTGAGGCGCGATGTGTGCCACCTTCTTTCCTCCAAGATTGTGCCTTGGTGTCCTTAGCAACTTGAGGCTTCCATGAGCTTTTCTGCTTATCCATTTCCGTAACCTTCCGTGGTGCTGCACTCGGCCAGCCCTCTTCTGTGCTGGCCTGAGCTGGCTCACCCCAGCCTTCAGAAGTCGCCTCAGTCGCACCTTGCTTTTGGTCAGACTTGTCTGTATTCCACGACACGTCGGCATTCCAAGAAGATGCAACATCCTGTTTTACATCATCGGTAGTAGCGCCCCACGCGGCTTCGGTCTGAGGAACGGATTGTGTCACTTCTTTTTTATCCGTCTTGTCTGTGTTCCATGTAGCCTTAGCCATCCAATTCTCCTCAGTACTCTCCTTGACGGCGGCTTCATCCGCTGGGGTCGCGTTAGCGGATGGAGTGGATTCTGCCAGATCCTGCTCATTATGCGATGTCATATTTCCTGATGGAATGGAATTATCTACAGTAGTAGTATCAACGAGCGACTTGGCAGGCTTAGCTAAACCATCTATGCTCCGTTCAGTCACTCGAGATGTCTCATGTGTAAGCGTACCACTATTGAGATTCGCACCATATTTCTGCTGTGTTTTTTTTGAAAGATAGCCTTTTCTGGTTCTATGGGGAGGCTGCTGGCTATTACCTCGCGCAGCCAGACGAGGCTTTCTATCCAACGTCTGGTCCTGTTTGCTGTTCTCCCAGCTGCCGCTCTTTGCAGCCTCCGAACCCCAACCTGTTGTGGCGGGAGCTTCAAACGATTTCGACCAGTTATTGCTTGTACGATCTGATGCGTCGCCCCAGCCAGTCTCTGTAGTAGTAGTAGCAGGCACTTCTGGTGCATTCCAACCATCCTGCACGTCGTTGTTGGCTTCCTTCGAGGTGGATGCAGACGCTTTGCTGTCGGGCGCGGCTTCCGTTGCATTCCACCCAGGCTGCTCAGATTCGTTGACGACAGCGTCTGTATCTTTGCTTTCTGTCTTGGATTCACTTGGCTTTTCCGTATCGTTTTGAGCAGCGCTCTGCCTGTTCTCTTCAGCGTTTGTCCCTGGTGTACCCCAGCCAACCTCATCTGTATTCGGTGAATCTTGCTTTTCTTGCTTCGTGGCTTCGCTCCGCTTGCCATGTCCAAACCGTTTTCTTTCGCCCTTTGTCGTCCTTGATTTAGGTTGCTGAAGCTCTGGCCACTCCTCTGTAGCTTTAGAATTACTACTGAACTGCTGCCATCGGTCGGCACCGGCGTCCGGAGAAATAGTAGAAGGAGGTTTATTGTTTCTTCGATTCCTATTGCCCTCTTGCCGCTCGCCTTTCACGCGTCGCAAGTCCCGTTGCTCCAACCGCTTGCGCTTTTGTTTCTCCTCCTGTTCCTCTAGACGCATCAGCTCAAGATAACCGTCGTGAGACCATTCTCGACTCGTCAGAAGATCATAGTCCACTTCCGCACGGTTGGTAAATCCACCCATTCGTCTCCTATCGCCTGGTCGCTGCTCTGGAGGTGCAAAGGTGGGATTACGTGGTTGTGGCTGAACCTGCTCTCCCGTTGGTCGTAAAGCGTCGTCTCTGAATCGATCGTCATGCCCCCAAAATAAGCCTACGTATGGTACAAAACTTGGATCGCTGGCAAGTTTTCGCCTGTACTCTCGCTGCTCCAACATACGTCGCTCGCTGTGTCCCGACTTTTGTGTTGTGTCTTCCTCCCCTTCCTCCGCCTCCTCCTTCTCTGGTTCTTCTACAGTTGCAACGTCGTCCGCTTCCTGGTCATGTTGCTTTATCTCTTTGTTTACAGGTTTGTCTTCGTCGTGTTCCTTATGTTCTGACTCACGACTTTTAGAATCTACTTTTTTGGTGGTTTGACGTTGAGATTTGCTAGCTTCAGCAGAAGGGGTATAGGTAACTTTTTTTGTTTGACTCTGGTAATCGATGACCTCAACAGGCTCGCCTTCTGCTGCTGCTGCCTTGGACATTACCGCACGCGGCTTCACGTTATCCACTTTTGCTTCCTTATTTTTAGACAACTCATCTTCGCTCTCGTCTTCCTCTGCATCCTCAGAGTCTTCTTCGTATTCCTCTTCGTCTTCTTCGTCTTCGTCATACTCGTCCTCCTCCTCCTCTTCTGAGCTAAAAGATTGATCTGTGGAATAATCTTCTGCTTCGCTACCAGAGCTTGCTTCGTCGTCACCTGTGCGTGCTCTTCGACGAGATCTTATCAACTTTGACATGGTAGGTTGAAATCGCTGCTGAGGAGAGCGATGCGTGGTTATCGGTTGACAGTGACTGTCGTGATGACATTTTTCACATCCCGCTCAAGTAGCACAATCTGCATCAAAAAGCACCAATACATTCAAGGCAAAAACCTGCAGTCTATGCGAAGTTTAAGCTGTTCAGTAGGTGTTGTCATTGGAGAGGGTGCTGGAGCTGGGTGGTGATCGCCCTGCGGACCATCAATGCATGTCCGTTAGGTATATTTCACAGTCCGCTGAGTAGCAACCACCCCATCCAGCTTCACCGGATGGTGTAACTCGCTTGGCCAAATGCAAGCTTGTCGGTCCTTCTGATGTGTTCAGGTACATCTGTACTTAGAAATAAGGTTTTAATATAGTAACAGATTGTTTATCCTGTAAATGATAGAGGGCTTACGAAACGACTGTCCGCTAAAATCTACTTTCATGCAATCCGCATTCTTATAATATTAGCGCTTTCTGCACAACACTGGTACAGTTTTTTATTGTAGAACAAGAATTTATCGTATATAGTTATACCATGGCAACAAATAAGTTGCCACATCGTTCCTATAGATCACCGAAGAGCAATAAAAACAAAAACCTCTATTTGCTCCGCTCGCAAACGTTATTCACCATGGAGATATCATAGAATTGCTTTTCCAGTAGGCATAGAAATCACATTGATACAGACATCTCTGGACACTGATTCTACAAGCGACTGCAAGAAATTGACCTACACCAAAACAACGTAAAATAAAAATAAAACAAAACAGCTCATCAGCTTGTGCTGTACATGTTGCACAAAATAGAACAAAAACACTCTCACGTTGTGAATAGTAGTATTTGCTCACAAATCTAGTTCCTCAAAGTAGTGAAATCGATGACTGTAAACACTTCCGCTGACAAGGAGCAAGCTTCTGCACAAGCGTTGACACAGATATCTCTTTCCCATGCGAGTGTTCAAACACGAGGTTACTCTCCAAGGAAGAAATAGCACATGTCCTGTTCTGAAAGTAAATAACATAAATTTATTATACAGTAGTGCCCCTATGGAGAGCGAGAGTCGGTGTATGTCGCCGGTAAGCGCAGAAAACGTAAAATTCATGCAGATCCACAGAAGCCTACCGTCCTCCTGTTTCGCCGCGGAATAGCGACTATAAATTGACCAACTAGTGTGCGAGCTCTTTGCTATATGTTTAGGCAAACATGAGGCCAAAGCGAGTACATTCCGAACAGCGATGACGAAGGATTTGTCTGTTTCCTGGTTTGCGCTGCATGTGCAATTCTGTACTGTCGAAATGAAAACAGTACACAAAATGCCTTTCGTATAAAGCCCCCTCCGTTTACATAAAGCTTTTATTATGCTCTGTAAGGTCGCAGAGTGCACTTGCAAAGTAAAACTGCATGTTACCTTTGAACCAGACGAAGTGTCACCAGGCTGATAAAAATATAACTCCGCTGGACTAATGTTTTTCCCCGCACTGGGTTCCGGGTATGGGAAGCGCTGACAAAACGGCGGTTGCTTCATTTCGTGGTTTCTCCTTTAACGATTCAGCACTGTCAATCATCAGTGCTAATTTGAAAAATTGAGCTCATTTAACAGACATCTTGTTTCTGTTGACTTCCATCAGCGGATCAGTGTACCGTAACGACGGCAAAAAGAGTTGATAGCAATACGACATGAAGATATCGCTTGGAGGCAGCAGTACTTCGTTAGATTCCGATAGTTTAGTTGTAAACTATGGTCAGTTTAGTGAACATTGTGTTCCACACCTTGTCCAGGCAAGCAAACAAACTCTTCCTGCGTCGAGGAAGCTCACATCGGAGAATAGAAAACGCATTGGGACTGTGGAATCGCTTGTGTGGCCATGACCCTTCAAGGCCTTGGTATACAGTGCAGCCAAGAAGAATTAGCACGGCGCTGCGCAGTGAACAGCGTGTGGACAATTGATCTGGCATTCCTCCTTCGAAACTATGTACAGGATTTTACATATTACACAAGCTATTTCGGCAGTAGACGAGAGTATCAAGATACCAAGTTTTATCACGATGACTATGACGAAGATGCTAAACGGGTAAACAAGTTGTTTGCAATTGCGAAAAGCTGCGAAGTCCACGTTGTGAGGATGTAATTTTTGGTGCCAAAATGACAACTTAATACCAATCCAACTGTATAGGATACTACCAATGGATGATTTTAAGCGGTTTTTATATTGTAAGAAGTTTGCAATCATCACCTTAGTGAATGCGCAGCTGCTACAGTGCCGGCTGTGCAAGGTAAGAGAGAAACGAAAGAGACTCCATCTAAGCACGCCCAGGAACGACAAGGTTGCTGGACATCAATCTGCGGGCAGTTTGACCAACTTGTAGAGCGGTTTCGAGGCGATGACTACCTTGGCAAGTAGCAACCATACGCCTAAAAATACTGACGAATTTGGGATACTAGGGCATTTCATTGTTCTTATTGGCTACGATCCTACTGAAGATCTGTTTATCTACCGTGATCCCGCCGTAGCTGATGATTTTTGCGCGGTTTCCGTGGAAGCACTGGATCGCGCGAGGCAAGCACCTGGAACCGACCATGATTCGTAAGGCACTGTCTATTCAAGCATTTTTTTTACTGATAAAAAACCTAGCATCGTGTGCAATCTTGGGTAATGTTGAAGGAGAATCAGTGAGACACGTCTATATTCCAACAACGACAGTTAGTACGCGTTAGTCATGGTGATAGGATTACGTTGAATTTTACTGTCAAATGAACTGTATCCACATCAAAGAAAGAAAGAAAAAAACGCACGAGCTTTTGTGAAGATGGTTTAAGCTTGTAACAGTACGTTGTGATTAAGCTGAATTCTCTTCAGCTATGGTATTGTCTCACGGCATTACTATGTAACGGGAAGTGTGGGTTGTTTTTTTTTCTGCCCTCAGCCCCAGTTGCTCTCTTAAAACCTAGAATTCGACTTAATACATGCTAGGTTGTCTTCATTCCATTCTTTTTGCCATCTGTCCGAGTCAGACGAAAAAGCATTCAATGTCTAGCGCTTTAGGGTTGGTTTCTGTGTTCAAACTCCATTCCCATTGTCCGATTATGTTTGCGCGCAACCCGATGCATCATTGTTTTTCTGACAATTCTAGTGGCGTTAAACTTACCGTTAGAACTGAGCTTGTAGTCGCAGGTCGACGCAACGCTTGGCGCCCCAGGATGAATTTTTAAGTACACCAACCTAAACCCCGTTCTGTGAGTGTATCCGTGTGCGCTACGCAAATTTTCGATGCAGAAATGATCTTAAAGTTATTGTAGAATGCCTGTCAAACGCACAGATATATTTAAAACCATTCAGGCACGCAATATGTTGTCACACAAAATTTAAATGATCGCTGGGTGTGGCTGACTGTATTTAAGTTATAACATTCCCGATCCCACACAGAATTTTGTTTGTGTAAGCTCCAGCAAGCCGATAACGTGAAAATCACAATTTTATTATATACTTGTTTTGATAGCATTACTGCTACTCTATTTCTTTTTTTTTTTTACTTGAATACGCTCCTGTGCAGTAGTTTCGGCTCATGGTTTTGACGGTGCTCCTTCTATTTTTGGGCCGTTTATGTATCCAGATAGGCAAAGCCCATTTGCCTGAGAAATGGTTTCTACGGAAATAAGATAAGCACCGTCCAAATGAAAGTAGATAACACAAAGCGACTGTTTGTTGACGTCGGTTTCCCACATCAGACACACTCGATTAACTACGCAAAACCGAGAAAAAACCGAACTGTTACCGTTTCGGAGCTCAACGTAGCATAGATTGAAGCGCGTCTTCATAACAATGTTTTGAGCTTTCCATGCACCCCTAGCTAGAAATCCAACCTTGCAACTTTTCCATGGCCTGCGGAGGTTGTCGCAGACTGCGAATGGCGTGACTCTGTCGACTGTGTGCCGATGCGTCAACTGCGCCAGATTTCGATTGGGCAACGGAATAGCAAACTGAATTCTTTGTTCGGTGCTAAAAAAAAAAAGGACGGGTGCACTGGCGCGACTCCCCAAAAAACCGGTCCCAGCCACCTCTCAAATAAAAGCGTTCTACCTTCCTCTTCTACTCGTCATCATCTTCGACCTTTCCACAATGACTGCCGGCGCTTACGACCATTACCCCCAGAATGTTGGCATCTTGGCCATTGAGATGTACTTCCCTTCTAGAGTAAGTTTTAGCACTGTTGTACCACCTCGCTCACCTGCTTTCAGTTCGTTGACCAAACCGAAATGGAAGCGTTTGACGGTGTGAGCAGTGGCAAGTACACTATCGGTCTTGGACAGGAAAGAATGGCCTTCATCGATGACCGTGAGGATATCCAGTCTATCTGTTTGACGGGTAAGTCTTTGGTGGATAAGCGATCTGCAGGCATCTTGTTCTGATACATCTACTGAACAGCTGTCCAAAACTTGATGGAAAAGTACAACATTGCCTACACTGATATTGGTCGTCTTGAAATTGGTACGGAAACGATCATCGACAAGTCCAAGTCGGTCAAGACCACCTTGATGACCTTGTTTGCTGAACATGGTAACACCGAAATTGAGGGTATTGATACCACCAATGCCTGTTATGGTGGCTTCAATGCCTTCAGCAACGCTGTCAATTGGGTTGAATCTTCTTCTTGGGACGGTCGCTATGCTATTGTTGTTGCCGGTGATCTTGCTCTGTATGCTTCCGGTTCCGCCCGCCCCACCTCTGGAGCCGGTGTTGTGGCTATGTTGATCGGCAAGGATGCACCCATCGTTCTTGAGCGTGGTCTTCGCAGCACCCACATGGAGCATGCTTACGATTTCTACAAGCCGGATATGCACTCTGAATATCCCGTTGTCGATGGCAAGTTCTCCAACACCTGCTATCTTCGCGCCTTCGATACCTGCTACAGCCGCTACATGAAGAGACTGGGTAAGCAACTGAACAAAGAGAAGCCCAGCATGGAGGATATCGATTACGTGGTTTGCCACTCGCCCTACGCCAAGCTGGTGGTCAAGTCGTTCGCTCGCTCTTTGTACAACGACTTTGTCCTGGACAGCGATAACGAAAAGTTTGCAGACCTACGTTCGTTTGCCGATCTGTCTTACGCCGACTCACTTGAGAACCGTGATTTGGAGAAGGCATGTGTTGGTCTGACGAAGGCTGCCTATAACCAGAAGGTCGGAGCCGCTGCCTTTGTCCCCAAGCAGATTGGTAACATGTACACTGCCGCTGTCTGGGCCGGTCTTGCCTCGCTCGTTTCTGAAGTTGATTCTGAAGCACTTCAGGGCAAGCGCGTTCTTTTGTACTCCTATGGATCCGGCCTTGCCGCCTCCATGGTCTCCTTCCGTGTGGTGGCCTCCACCGCCGATGTCAAGACAAAACTTAACCTGCGCGAACGTCTCGCAGCCCGTACCAAGTCTAGACCTGAGGATTTCGCAGAAGCGATGAAGATCCGTGAAAACACCCACAACGCCTGTGGTTACAGTCCCGTTGGAAGCCTGGAGCACATCGCTGCAGGTGCCTACTACGTCGAGAACATCGATGACAAATGGAGACGCTTCTACAAGCGCAAGGATTAAGAAGCTTCGATTCTTTTTACCCGTTAATTTACTGTCATCTCATCTACTTCCTAATAATGCACTTGTTTTGGTTTGTTATCGTCCGCAGGTTACACTGCATTTTCAACGTCCGTGTAGTTTGTAGTGAAAATGGTTGCCTTTTTAGGCCGTCAGGGGGTGTCTCGTGTATGTGTGCGTGTGTGTGTGTGTGGGATGTTAGTAAGGATATGTGAGAATAGATTGAGTTCTTCTGCATCCCCTCCCCCTCCCCTCTGCATGTGCCATCTGCACGACTATTTTCCTCATTTCCACGTACTGCTTCTAGCAGCCGTTGTCAGCATTTCTCTGCATTTGACGGTAGCACAAAGATGGGTTCCCTTGAATGCTCCGGAGACGATCATCCATCGTTACGAAAGCACGCCTCTTAGGGTGCAAACGCAAACACACTTAACAAATGGGATGGTTTATAAATAAGTATCTGCCATTATGTGAACGATTGTGATAAAACGAATATAAAATGCGATATAACAGGATAAGTCAAATTTAGTTTATAACGACCAAAGAGCATATGGCTCGTGGATTAGAGATAAATTATCACCGCAATGCTTCGCTAACAAGCATTGATGCGCCGTTCGAGTGAGACGGGGCAGAATGCTGCGTAGGGAAGGGTGTAGATGTTGGCGATGAAAGGAAGTAAGGCGAAGCATTAGGAGACGAAGGGGGATAGCTGATATCAACCGGTGATGACGATAGATACGGAGACGCGTGTGGTGGGCATTCATATTGTGGTGATTGCAGCGCGGACGTGGTGAAAACGGCAGCCGGGGATGAGTGTTGTCGCGGCGGCATAGTTGGATGGCTCCCAGAGGAATGCGATTTCTTCAGCCTCATAACGATTTCGCATTTTTTCAAAATGTCGCGTACGTTCAACTCCATGTCCCCTTCACCATAGGAGAGATTCTTGAGCATAGGAACAAAATCCTCGGGTACCTGTTGTGGGTGTGAGATACAGGGTGAAGGCATAGAAGCAGGATCTTACTGTGCAAAATTCTTCCTGGTATTTCAGAAGCATATGGACAGCCTCAATAGCTGCGAACGACTCATCCTTAGTGGGGTCCTTGCTTTTAGAATAGAGTATGTTTGGAGCGAGTACAGTCGCCAGATTCATTAGATCCATCTTGCTACCCGACTCTTCATCAATGTGGGCAAACGTGGCTACCCATTTCATAAAGAGGAAAATAACTTCGAGGGTATCTCGGTTAGGCTTTGGTAATAGACAGCATGCCAAGTGAGTCACTCGCTTTCTATCCGCTTCGGAATCAAGTTCTAAAGGGAGGCATGTAAGGAATGAGTAGAGTGATGCTTGGCTTACTTTGTGCGACAATAAAAAGTTTATGCAATTTGAACGTCAGCAACGGATCAGGCAATTCGCGTAAGAATTTCTTTGTCAGTGCAGCCACCTGGACAGGAGGCTCATTGATCAGCTGGACACTGTTAGGGTTCTTATCGATCTCTTCGCTGGTGTCCTTAAGCCGTCGAATGTTTCCGTTCTTTCGAAAAATTCCTTCGATAGACATATCTACGGCCGTATGAGACAAAGGAGCTTATATGCGGTTGATGCTTACCCATTTGTTTCATAGCAGAAATACTATCATCAATAAAAGTAGGGATTCTAATTCTGGTTGGTCCAGCACCTAAGTTCGATTCGATACCATTTCTCTCAACTAATAAATCCAGTGGCACACCAAACGTCCCCTCTGGATATAGAAATGAAAGGTTATAGCGTGGTCTCCTAGCCAATCACAAAACGTTACCTTTTGCACGAGGTGCCTTTTTGTTTCCGCCAGCCTTCAAACCGGCAACGAACTTTCCCCATAGCGTAGAGTTTTTCTTGTCGTCAATGAGATCGGCCAGTTCTTCAATAGCAAAGTATGATTTGACCATCTCTTCTAAGTACAGAACAGCAATGTGTTTCACCATAAAGTGATCTAATGCACCCAACTCCGCAAAGTAATAAAACTTTGAATCGGGCTTCGCTTTCGTGTAATTCTGAGTTTGCTGATATTGTATCGGGCTCTGGTTGAATTGCATTTGTTGTTGGGCAGCAATAACATGTGGTATATCCTCCAGCGTCAAAGCGTCCTCATTGCCTAAAACGTGCAGATTGGCAAGTGTTACTTCTTCCGCTTTGGGTTGCATATTGGTATGTGGAGAAGGTACGGGTCGATCTGGCTCCGTTTCTTGGTCTTCCGGTCGACTTGCAACATACGCCGCATTAGGACTTGGTGTTTCCATAAGTGTTGAACGCTTTGCCACTCGGTAAGAATCTGTCAACTTGCGCTGCATATGCGTTGATTTCATGCGCTTGATGTCACCAAGATTGATCTTTTCTGGCAATTTGTCACCATCAGGATATGCTTGGGCGTATGGGTCTCTCATAAGCATGCTAGCGGGTGCCCCGGGATGGGGCCTTGTTTCATGTTTCTCGTCCTTTAGGTCATATGCGGTGCCGTACTCTGTAGAAATGGATATAAGTGACGAAGCGCAACGGTTTTATGACGGTTACCATTGACATTTAGCAAGGTGTACAGACGCCGCAGTGAGACGCGTAGGAGAAACGAGTACTGTTGTAATTGTGTGACATGTTCGAAACCTTGAATTAAGCCTGTTGTTTGTGTGGCACAATGCTTGCATAGAAGCGATTGATCCGACAAATTCAGATAGGCATCTCGATATTCGCTGCGAAGAGGGACACAGCATTTGGAACAAGCAAAGCATTGATCGTGCCAAAGACGATCTTGGAATTTGAAGCACTGATCATCACATACAGCTCTACACACCTGACAAAGATCGGAAGTTACGGGTGACTCGGGTGCAGCGGGGAAGCAGCGCTGTTTGTTTGCAAGTTCCATGAGCTGGCTGAGAAAACGACTGATGGCTGTCAACTTCATATCATATTGCCTCTCCTTTTTTCCGGTTTTAATAACAAATGGAACGTCCACAGGATACCACGTACCAGCCTAAGTGCACCGGTGAGGGCAATACGAATAAGGACCTTTAGATAATGAGCCAAACCAGTGACTAAAGAAAGTAATTCCTGAGTCACTCCAATGCGGCGGAGACCGCTTTCCTGGGTGTGTGACAAAAGTGAGAAGAAATTAGAGACCTTTTTGCACAGCATTTTGGCCTCTCTCTGATGATACAATTCATCATGTGCCACTGCATGGTACTGATCCAGCAGGTCATCAATAGCAGCAAACAGTACTTCAACATGAGTAATGAAATAATCGGCCATCTTCACACCCTCGACATAGCTTCCCTCGGAGACATGCACCAGCATGTCGGAAATGCAGGCAGCGGCGGACTCTGTACAACCACGAGCAGTCATTAATTGAAAAAGGAAATTCCAGGCGCTTCCCAACAGTTACTCGATCACGGGCATACCTTCAAAGGCTGACAACACCGTCCAAATGCGGTACACTTTTTCTTCCATAGCATTTTGTCGGTCTCTGAGTTGATCTGCGGTCATTTGACTAAGATCTAAAAATAAACTGTCAACTCCCCATGACATCGACAGAACAAATATAACCTAAGTCATGATCCTGAACTTGGTCGTCGTTGCCGAGTGGCTGGGCAAGCTTAACGTTCCAAAACTAAAAAGTGGAGGAGGGGTTCATCAGCTGCTATAAGCACAGACAAAAAATTACCTTGTGAATCATGTAGCATTCCGGATGCCAATGTTCATCGACACTGTTTCTATTAATCTCCACAAATTGTTTCAAGATTGCGGTTTGGCACCCTGAACATTTGATGGCAAATTTGGTAGAATAATGGTAGTGACAGTATACGTTGTTGTCGTGTTCATAATATGAGTCGTCGGGACCGAAAACAACGGAACAAATACTACAACAGAAGTGTTCCAAATGAAATTTTTTGTTTACGGCCGTGATATATGAGCCTCGTAAGGCATCTCCGCAGGTCTCGCACACCAGGTTGAGCCTTCGGAAGTAATCTCGCTCGCAGAGCGGTCGTTGGGTGCCATCGAAAGTTTCGATGGGAAAGAATTTTGAAGCGACAGGTTCATTGCAATCCTGCGAGACAAGAAAGCTTTAGAAAGCATGAATACAAGGACACCCTCCCTGTTGACTCGCACTTACCAAGCAGCAAAAACACTCCCAGTGAAAGGTGCCATCCAGGGCGCGTACAAATTCCCCATCAAGAGGTTGCTGACATTTAGTGCAGAGAAGGACAGATGATGCGGTGCCGTAGTATATTTGTGAATCCGTAGAAGGAGTGTTATTCGACAATGCGTCGGACGGGGTCATTTGCATTGCTCCAAGGAACTTGCAACAAAGGGTAAATAATAAGGAATGGACGGGGATGGAAAGGACAAAGGGAATCGAAACTCACCCAGCGAAGGAACAAAAAAAAAAAAAAAAAAAAAAAAAAAGGAGAATAGACCTGTGAAGCCAATAACCGTGAAATGAGCCAATGGCAGATTCGCATACAGTTTTCCACAGAATTGAGACGAATTCTATTTTTCAGACAAATCAAAACTCCGTCTGTGAGCCCCAGTTTGGCTCCTTTTTCATTCTGTGGTTTGGATTGCCAAAAATGTTTTTTTTGCTCCAACTAATATCCAAGTATTTATTATAAGAAAAAAATACGTTAACTAGAAAAGTCTCATCTGATCTTCGCAAACCTGCGTCCGCACTTGATATTTTGGGGGTTCGAGAAAACAGTTCAAGCTTAGTAGAACTAGCACTGATGAATACCATAGTAGATTCTACAAGGAAATACTTAATTATTTAAACACCGAGATATAATCACGTAGTAAATCCATCTGGCCAAAGTAGCGTATGTACCGTAAAAAATTGACCCTGTGTCTTTCCACTGAACGCAATAAACTTTCATTCGTAAAATACCAACGATGTCTATCAAAACAGCCCAAGGCAACTCGATTGATGGTTCATTATTCTTTGTTTGCAGATGTCTTTTATTTTGTTATTCCAAAATTTGCTGTAACTCTGGAAAATGTTTATCAGGGGTAACCGAAATGGCATCTTTCAATGCAGGTCCGAAAACGACTTCTGTATGTTCCTGACAGACAGCTTCAGTGTTTATTCTGATATTATTTTGAATAGCACATAATATCCAAGAGGTTCATCGAGCATTGCCACCAGTAACTCGCTCGAACGTAAATCCACTTCAATTTCATTTGTCAGTTATTTACTTAAATCTTGAGCAATACACGTATGTAAAAAAATAGAAATGACTAAGCGTCTACGAGAAAGAAAATCTATGTGATAAATTGCACAAAAGGTAATGCCGTTTTCAAAAGGTTCGACCACGTATTTAGAGTGGGAAGTTCTTAAAGTGATAAAAGTCGGAAAAAAAGACATTGCAACAGCTGTATCGCTCTATGCGTCAATATACCTACAATATATCAGTCGACAATACTGATCATTGCTCAGGGATGTCCACAAGTACTTTGTCACTGATTCTGTACGTTGTTCAAGTCAGCCATGCATACCTATTACCAAAATCCTGCGTTCACAAATAGGCACTTCCTCGTGGGTATGGACCAGGATATACTAGTCTGCGAAACGCTGAACTCATATAACAATATTAGGGGTGAGATCAGTAGGATCAAGATACGCTTATGCTGTGTTTGTGGACATAAAGAAATGATAGCACGTTCAAACGCTAACTTTTTGCTGAAATTTTCTTGATACGTGTCCAGTTTCTCATCTAGTATTTGTTTCATGGTTAGCGAACCCTTTAGACACATAGAAGATCGGGTACTCTGATACTTCCTGTACCCGCAAAATGAACACATTGGGAGGGTATATTCGTGTTTTGTTACCCTTCCTTTTTTCATTGTTTTTTTTCAAAGACATGCTGGCCTCCTCCAATGTCATTTTGTTTTTGTCAACTACAATATACATGTTAGCAAAGAATGCTTCCAAGTAATAGTTTCTTCTAGTGCACCTATGCTTGATGCTTAATGGGCAAAGCTTATAACGACTATAGGGGTATTCTTGCCCCTTATAATCTTTACAGATAACTAAAAATGTTAATGTGATTGTACGTATTAACATCCGTATTTGGTATAGGGATGTACTTCGTCCGACAACGTTTTTGACTTTTCACTTGGGAGTTTGATTCCTAGTAACCACGTGCTAATTCACCAGTGGTCTTGAAATAAAACCTTGATTCATGTCCAGATCTCTCGTAATATGTGCAATATATAACTTTTACTTCAGTAAAGTCGTCTGTACAAGAGCCATTGAACTGCGAATTTTTTTTTCAGAAGCACTTCCCAAAACTAAAAAATACAGCATGCGATTCCTGTACTGCCATGAAAGAAATTGATACACACAGTAAGACTGAAGGGGCGCCTTTTAGTCGGCTATAGGTTAAGCTAGGTTCTTAGGCTTGCACTCGACTCAGGTAGCGAGTATATCTCAGACACAATAGTGATCACCGTTCCTTAGAAAATTGATACAATTCTGGTACGTTGAAAGGTACTCTATAGTATTCCGCACACCTCTATATAATTGCATTGGTAAGTACGATTATAAAAGCACTGAATACTTCTTAGATAGGCAGTCGTCTTCAATAAGTGGCGAGATCTTCTAATGATTTTATATCAGGGTTCATTTCTCTTCCGTTTTACCTGCATGCAGTCAAGTTTCTGATGTGGATCCGATCTGGAAAAAAAAACTCATGTTTTGTCGTCAAAGCCATCGCAGTGACTCCATGTTTTTGTTAGGATTATGGTTCATATATATACAATGCTCAAAAATTGTACAAGCTGAGCCGGATTTGCTAAACAAAACAAAGCCAAGGATCACAACAAAATATTATTTAAGCGCTTACTGCATAATATAGTGTATTTCAACAATTAAAGATGGCGAGGAGTGCAGGGATTTTTCGATAAAGCCCATTCGAAACCAAAACCATATATCTAATAACCCTACAATGTTATGCCATTAATGTTCACAGAGTGAGGGTAATTTTGCTTCGCATCGATAAATCATGCATGTTACATCCGGACTATTGCCTGAATTATTCAGAACCCAAATATACATTTGATGGGGTGCCCGATTAATCTGATGTTTGCTGGTATTACGGCAACTTTTTCTACTGTATCAGCGAGACAGGATGAAAAGCAATGATGATATAGTGTTGCATAGGTGGGACAGTTAATTTCATGTCGGTTAAACCTACGCTAATAAACCTAAGGCATAAAAAGTTCTGTAGCCGTTGTAAGACTTCGGTCATTCGCTTGTTTAGCGACAATACATCTTCAGAATAATTGATGTTTTTCGTTTTGTTAAGAACGGGGACCGTATTGCAATGCTGTGCGTGTTGATGACTTATCCTGTGACAGCAAATGATTCAAGCAAAATCACCAGGTTATTTATAGAATTTCCTCGTAGCAAACGTTTGAAATGGCGAAATAACCAGATTTTCAAGTTAACCCGCAGAAAGAGCTACTGTTCAAATTATGCGTGTGCAATCAGTGATCCTCCCCGCATAGCCAATTATGCATACAGAAAACGAACAATCCTGTACAGATTACCTGCATAAAATATTATTTATGATTCGCTGTAAAAAGTCAAATTCTGTTGAAAACTTGAACAAAGAAAAACAAGAAAGAATAGCATTTGTCCTGATGTAAACACGTTTCTTCCGAGTCTTCACCCAGGACCTTGTATTACTCACACAATGCAAGTACGATAGTCACGCGTCCTGTACGATATACTTTTAAGAGATGTGGTTGATGACAATACATTATTGCTTATCACAGGTACTTGAGAAGTTGTGCCACAAATCCGCATGGTCAAGATGGCCAGATTTCCAGGATGAGTATTTTTAGACTATTGATTATTCATTGTTTTCATCTCTCCAGTAGTAATTGAACATGAAGTCTCAAAACCCGGGATTAGATAAAGCTCAAATGTTGTCTATTTCAGTATTCAATTGTATAAAGACATTTCAATTTATTCGATACATGAATTGCTTTAGCGGAAGCAAAAAGTTTTTTTGATCACCATGCTATCTCATGTCTCTTTTTAAGTTCCAGGGATAGGAAGCTGGGTGGGATCTTCGCAAGTACCGTATACAGCGCCGTTATAGCGACGACAATAGAACCCAGTTTCACACACAAGATTCTGTGAGCACACTATCAAATCATAAAGTCGTTAGAATTCTTTTATCAAAATTTCGGTTTACTTGCTTTGATGCGGCCTACGACTTTCAGGTAACGCAGCACCAGAGATAAGTGATGTAAAGCAGAGAGAAACTACGAAGAAAACCAGTTTCATTGATTTGATTTCGTTTGTCCTTTTTTTTTTCTGTTTAGGTAGTGCCTTTATATAAGTTGCTAAAAAATATACAACCCCTTGCTATTTCTGCACGATACGTTTGAAATAAAACGATTGCACTACCGGATTCGCGCAGGGCTAGTTAAATGGCCAATAGGCAGCAGCGTAAATCGGGGTGCCTGAGACGCAATAGGCAGCACATTATATTTGTGGTCAGCTGCTACAGATTTTCGTGTCCTAATTTGATTATGAAACATTGGTACCAAATCCTTTTTTTCCCTTGCACACTTACTGTTCAAAGGTCTTTCCATTGGCTCTCGTAAGTACTCCAAGCAACAATACTTGCTTGAGATAGAACCTTTCCACATTCGGGCCGAAATGCGGTTCGAATGCCGCCCAGTCGATGGGATCAATCTAGGTATTGTTTCCGTATATGCTGCTATTCTCTTCATGCACTGATATTTACCTGCTTTTTTAGTCGATTGATGACATTGTTATCACCACGGGATTGCGAAGTTAAGGCTACAAACTGCGTATCAAACGCGAGCTGCATTGCTCCCTTCTCTGATACTTCCGTTTCGTTAGATTCTACAAACTCAAGTATTGTTTTCGCCGTGGCTCCCCATATCATTTGTCGAAGCTTATGTATAACATGCTATACAGATATAGGCTGTTTAGATCAATTGTACAATGTAGGATTACGTACCTGGTCAAGCATACTACTGTTCACACGTCGCATTTCATCGCAGATATCGAAGATTATCCGGACAATTGCATTTGTAGCTTGCGTAGGTAAGCGAACGTCGTCTTCATTATCGTCCACAGCTATACATACATTTAACCAAAGCCACTTATGCGCAGCTTACCTTCCCAAAGTAGAACTGCCGAGCACTGATCATTCCACTGAGTTTGCAACAATGCGGCTCGTAACTTTTGCGAAAAACCAGTTACTACGTAATCTATCCAACCATCATGTGCCATTCGGAAAGTGTCTAACAGGTCCTTCTGCACCTCAATATATCTCGAGTCTACAGCAAACCTTAGCAAAAGGAAGTATGTTCGTTTATGCGCTTACCTTTATCGATCCCACTGCGCAGATCAAGAGTATTAATATAAGATGACGTTGGCATAAATACTCGTGGCAATTCCTTAGACAAAACGGAAATAACGCGCGCAAGTCGCCCGACAAAAATAGATAGGTCATTGGCTACATCATGCCTGCTTAGCTTATGATCTGACCAGCTCTTCAATTCTTCTAGTAGTTCTCTTAGTCCTTGGATATACTTTGATATAGATAGGAAACATTGTTCCTGGAAATAATTCTTGAGCATCATTGTATCACTACAATAACAAAACAACGGTTAGCAACACTACTAATAATCTTGTCCTCTCTAATCATTACGTTTTTGCATGAAACCGATCCATTTCAACAAAAGATAAGTGTGCATCCATATCAACTCGCATTGTGCATAACGCTTCCTCAAAAACATTTTTTAAGTCGCAGATAGATCGTGTCTGGCCTTGGGCGGTCTCTCCCAATGCGCATCTAAACGCTTCAATCTCAGCTGAGGAAGACAAGTTTGGCAGTTGAAACGGCAATCCTTGGCTGTGAGATCCCGGCCATACGATTGAGGCCATCTGCTTATCTGTAACAAAAAAAAATCAGATCAGCCACTACAAATATGACCACTCACTACTCAAGCCTGTCGGGTCATCCATTAGTAGTTTCCAAACAACTTTGCGTGGTTGTTCAGAAAGCGAGCTACATCCAGCCTCAATAATACGTTTTGCACAGTCGTTGAATGATTCTCGAAGCATGGTATCCCATACTGAATATCGTTCTTCAAGCAATCCACTACAAACCTGATGATGTTTAGAAAGTTTACAATTTTCATGCGCTACCTTTGTCCATAAGAGATTATTATTCTCATAAGTATCTAAAAGGTCCCAAATCCGAGAACGAATATCGGTGAGTTGCCGTTGTGTTCGGATATTCCGCATCATCGAGCCGAGATTATTGTTCATCAGCTCACAAATCTTCCCAATCCATGTGGTGACATGATCTCGTACTTCGTTCTGTGTGAGAGGTTCGCCTGAATCAATGTGAGGTGTATAGCGTTGTACTGACTCTGGCAGGTATCTGACTAGAAGGTGAACATTGGTGCTGGGCAAAAATACACGAGTGATAGCCGGCTGATGTCCATGGTGCGAATGTGCAGGCATCATGAAATTCTTCTGCAGCTCAGAAATGTATGTTTCCAGTAGACTCTTGCCATTGTTGGAAATAAATATCTGGTAGATGTGAAGGAGAGTTCGCTTTATCAGCTGTACTATCTCTCGAAGCTGATGAGCTATACGTTGGTCTTGCAACTCGGCTTGCGTTCGATTTATAGACGTTGCAACAATATCCTTGATCGAGGAGAGTCTCGTTTCTAACAGCTTCTGCAAGACATCCTTATAAGTTTTCTTGTCAGACAGCATCAGCCCAGTCAAAATTTCAGTAACATCCTACAATTCCAATTAAAATGACGAAAGAACTTATTGCAATGTACCTCTGAGTTTTGCTCGGCAACACGAAGATGGAATACAGATTTTTGAACAATCTGCGGCATAAAAAAGCTTACTGCGTCCCATTGACGTTGAACTACAGGGAAAGCAACCTACAACAACATTAGGTTATCCCTCCGTCCGTAAATTTCTGAACATACATCCATATCGATTAAAGATGCGTTAGATTCGTCTTCTAGTTGTTTATGCACCACTTTGGCCAACTCGTACAGCCGACTTGCATGCAGATAATGATGATTTTCAAGAGCATGCCAGATCTGTAGATATTCTCGTTGTTAGGGACGAAAGCTCAGTGTGATCAACTTTCCTGTTCGGGAACATCAGCCAGTGCTTTAATTAGCGCTGCTAAAACATAAAGATGGCGCTGCTTTCCTCCTATGCAGATTGAGATTCCACTCGGGTATCACAGACGTATACCTGTTTTCGCTTCTTCTGTTGCTACTGACGTGTCGCTTTGCACTCTTGCTTTTTTCCGTACAGTGGAAATGTCACAGGCAACCTGCATTTTTTCGAGCTTCTGCTTGACCTCCTGCGCGTTTTTACTCATTGCAATGATGGCGTCCGCCGCAGAAATCAGGTCTAAGTACTGTTCCCTGGACGAAGAAACACCTCCCTAAGTTTCAAGGAAGATTGGAGAGTGCACTCTTACCCGACCATGGTCCGCAGCTCTTTCTTTTGCATCTCAATGTCAGCTCTATGGCATGTATCGTTATTAAAAAACTACGTCGACTGTTGGATGGTATTACCTCGTGCGTTTCTCTAAAGCTCGAACTTCGGCAACGCTAGCCTGAGCAAGAACGGTGTCTGGATCATCTTCGTGTGATGTACGATCCTCGATGGTTGTTGTGGATCCCTTTCTTGACATGGTGAACTGTCAGAGCGTTACAGTGCCAGCAGTCCGAAACCAATAATTTTTGGGATATCTGCGGACCTGATGAACAGTCGAGCAAACCAGCTGTTTCTTATCATTTACCTTGTTTTCTGTTAAACCATCATTTGTTCTCTTAATAGAACTTATACCCATAGATCAAATTATGAATGTTGCGTGAGAGAGCTGAGCTGTTTTAAAACCAATAAAAAGGGCTTGCACAAGCTAGTTACCTCGCAAAGAAGTATCTAGAGCCGCTTGGATTAAGCACGATAAGCCAAAGAAAAACCAGAATAAATACGAAGTATCTCTTTAATTCTTTGGCAAACATTAAAAACAACGCATAGCTCGCGTTTTCTGTATCAGTAAATGACAATGACAGAAAGAATTCATTATATTATCACAATTAATATTTTATTTTCGATTCTGTGTATACTGTATATTTTTGCTGTTTATACTGATTAACTATCGATTTGCCGCGGCTTGTTGATTTTGCATCATCCGTTGGCGCTGACGTTGACGTTGACGTTTTTCACGATCTATGGCAGATGCTTGTCCAGCAGGACATTGACTGAATCCTGTAAAGGTTTCTGCTGCAATCTAGAAAATGGAAATGATATATTGCTATAAGTAACTAAATCCTGGATTGATTTATTCCTACCCTAGAACTCCAGGTAGTTGCCATTGTGACGTTCCCGCTTCCAAGGATTGCATTAGAGATCTTGGTCTGCCAAACGACTTGTCCAGTTTCAGCAATTAAACAATAAACCATCTGACCACATCCGATGTATACAATTTGAGGTCGATTCTGGGCAAGATTTGGTGGATCAACGATAGCGGCAGGCAAACGGTAGCCACCGCTTGGACAATCAAATCTCCACAGCATCTTCCCGCAGTTATCAATACCCATACATTTCCCTTTGGTGCATGCTATTGTGATAGGTCGCATTTTCATCATTTCCCCTTCCTCTGTGGATAAATCTGCCTTTTGAAAAAGCATTTGACTGGGAGTACTAATGACAGCGACTTCTTCATAACCACAACCCTATCAATAGTTAGGATATAAATGAGTATTAACAGAGATCATTCTTACTGGCATGTCATTAACCCATAAAATACTTCCGCTGTACAGATCAAGAGCGCCTGTGTGTCCCATACCACCCACTAGAACTGTATCATAATCCGTAATAAAGAGGGAATTTACATCAGCTCGTGAAATTGTGAAAGTAGACTTCGCCGTTGTAGGCGCTTCAGTCCTCCAGATTCTTTCGCCGTTCTTTTTGTTAATTGCATATACGTTTCCGTAAGTTGCAACCACTAATACATCATGACGTGTAAGTTGAGATTGTGAAGAGAGTGCCATTTTTTTGTCTTTTGTACCCAAATGGTTTTGGCTCTGATTTTATACTTTCTTCCGTAGGACCAGCTGAGCTTGAAAGCTCAGCATGTTACAGTTTTTCCAAAATAGACTTTTATAGCGATACCTCTCTTTCCAAAAGGAAATCTCGTACGTACTTTCAAAAAACACCCGCAGTTTTTCTTTCAATACATTTGCGTGTTTGTTACTTTTTTCTTTATTTGTGCGCGCGTTGAAATTTTATTTTATAATACGAAATATACGTATATGCCCAAATCCACTAAAAAGCCAATACCTTCTGAGATGTCCGTTCGGTCATTTCTTTTCGGTAGGTATTGGATTCTTGGAACCTGTAGGATTAATATTGAGAAAAAAAAGATGTACCAGAAGGACTACAGTACCATTGGAAGTCCAGAAAGCAAGATATTTTTTTTCTTCGTTTCAAGTGTCACCAGAAATACATATCATAGCTTTTAAACTATGCTGTATAATGCGTGCGACTTATCAAAGTAAGGCATTCACATGCCTAATAACAATACTTCGAAATTTCATATTTGTTTAGGCTATTGATATTACCATGAAATGATATGTGCAGATAAAATCAGTGTTTAGGATGATGCAACAAAAAAACATAGAGTACATATATAAAGAAATGTTGTAGTTGAGGGCAGAAGAACGGACATTGTGCTGCTATTCAGGCGATATCCAGAACTTTTGTAGACAAAAGATTATATCTCAATTCGAAAGATGACGAATAACCACATAATGTTTGAGTAACCTAATCTTCCAAAAAATCACAACTGTTTGAAAGAGAAACACTTATTTAGTCTAGAGAAAATCTTTCAAAAGAGACAGTATGTGACATTCTGGTATGCAAGATTCGATTACCTTTTGGACATTCTGGGGAACCTAACTATTCTCCGTTGGAGCTGGTTATCATTGACCAACACGTACTTCCCGACAAGGTGTGCATTTATCGAGTCGCTTCAAATGTCCTTGGCGCGTTCATTCGATGCATAATGTTAGTAATGATATGTCAAATCAATCATGTGTTTGTGGCGATGGGTCCTGCAGTATCTTAGAACTACTCTAAAAAGCTATACAAGTATAGTAAAAGAAAAGATTGAGAATAGCAATTTCATTTCTTATTTTTCGAGCTTATCTACTATATGGTATAATACCATTTCAATTATGTCAAGCAATAATATTTGGAAGAAAAATATGTCCCGGCTGAAGAAGGAGGTAAAGCTTTACCGTAGAAAATATTAATCATTTAAGCATACTACTTGATATATTAGACGATAAAAATGCTTTATAATCCTAACACCCTTGCTTCCATCCCAATGTTACAAATACTGCAGGATGGATATATGTGGTATTGGAAAGGACAGTTATCCACATATGCGGCTAAACTGTAAAATATTACATCATCAGAGGAACCATACCGGTTAATATGACAAAACACTATTCTAGATGTGAATAGAAACATTGGAAGGTATAATTAATGATCAAGGACAGATCCTGATGACTAAAACAAGTAGAAAAGTATAAATAAGAGAGTGGTAATAAGAATAAAAAGATATCACAGAGCCTCGCTGTATTCTCCTCTGTTCCTTTTTCTTGATTTTTTTTCTTGCTACCATAATATCATTAAGCGATGCAACACAAACAAAGTTAGCCGATTTTTTCCCCCATATCATGCATGTATAATAAAATTTACAACCTCTGAAATTAGGTGAAAAGCTTAAAACCTCCCCTGCTTGAATAGCAGAGGGGCTGGAAATCGATTGAAATTACTGAGGACGAGGGTGAAATTAATGGCGAGCGACTGTACTGTGAAGGTACTATTGTTGCACACAAATTCAATCAATATTTCTTAGAGACGTGAAGCTTATGTGATCCATTTGGTTCTGTTGGATACATGATCTATGTAAAAAAAATAAAATAAAATAAAATAAAATAAATGAAGATGCTTATATTGCCAGAGCTGTAACGATGCTCGAATTCCCAACTGAATTTGAAGATATTATCAAGTTCCTGCATACCTTGAATAGCATCTATATATGAAGGAATCATCATGAAAGCCCTATCTACATTGTTATTCCAGCCATCAATGACAGGCCAAAAAAAAAAAAAAAAAGGAAAACCTTGGCGAACTTGCTATATTAGGGATGGGACGCTGCCTATAATAGCGTATCTGACTCTATCATTACTGATGCGGTTAAAACAGCCTATGTTGCTGTACTTGAGACGATTAAGTGGTATTCACCGAACATGCTGTTCACACCTAGAAAACGCTGAGCCTCTGCAGTGATAGAGAGCGAACTTTCGGATGATGAATGAAATAGCAAAATTATTTCCCTTTTTTACATCCATCCCCTTTTCACTCTCTCTTTTATGTTTGCGCGTTTTCTTCTCCTCTTTAATGATGATATTATCTCCCTATTTCTTTATCTTTTTTATGCATCTCATTGAAGAATGAAAATTCAGGCATCATTTCTGTGATATCCGCAAGAAGAAATAGGTTGAGACGTGAGTACAGTGAGACTGTGATCCGGTTTATTGGCGGAAGAGAGAATGAAAAGAATACTAAAAACATTCTAGTTGCTTTTGTATTACATATCGGTGCTGTGTCTATCTATTGGTACGGCACTATTGTCCCGTTAACGGTGCTTATATTGAAAATGTATAGAAGAGGATCAAATAAGACTGTCATGTCTTTATTTTATAGTACTGGATACGACAATTTCATACAACCACCCTTCCCCGCTTAAACTCTCAAAACTGCAGTTTTTATCATTATTATTATATATATGTATAAAGGCATGCTTCTTGGCACCAACCGCGTACAATATACAGAAGCATGTGTGACGTTACGAGAGTCAAGACAGCAAAGGGTAAAAAAACACAACTAAACATTATGAGCTGCAAAGATCTAGATATCGATAGAAGATAGTCCATGGACTGACATTATTTGAATATCGCCGTAATAGCCAAATACACGACAAGCAGTCTGTCGATGACAAAGAGCACCTAAACAAATGCCCATTACTGCACATACTGATATAATCATTATCCAAACCAACAGCCACAAAGAAACAATGTCAGGCGGAATACAGCAGCTGTTTAGGAGGTATCATGCGCCAAGAGAGGCTAGCGTAAAGGCAGACGGCAGGAGGTATAAAGGCTTCCACACACCCTCTAGAAACACAGAGATGCGTACCAAAACCATTACACCAATCAAGTAATTTACTTGATCAACAACTTTCCTTGTGGACAAGATCAAGCACTGGACAACTCAATTTGCTTATTTACAAATAAATGTACAAATGTTTGACGACTGTTGTGGCTGGCATAAAGGCAGACGTCCACCCACGGATCAGTCACGGAGAGCAGCAGATGTGTCAAAATTTCTGTCTCGTATGCCAATACTCTTCACTCGATAACGATAGTTAACTTGCTGTGGATGCTTCTTCATTCGATAAAAACAGTTGAACCTTATTGCGGTTGTTTTTAATACAGTAACTAGCGTTCACAGAAATTAACATTGATCACAAAAACATTAAAATCTGCAAAGCGCTTTGCCAAACGATGAGACAAAATCGAAGGCTGCGTATCATTCAATACAGATCGTCTCGTTTGTTTTCCGGCTTGTTGTTCTTTGAGAACAGAGAAGACTGCGAAGCAACGACCGGCGCACGGAACTTCACCATTTAAACGCCGGAAAACCCAACGCGGAAATTTTCGACTCTCACGTCTGCCTTCCAGCCTATGTTACGATCTCTCGGGAGGCGTCTGTATAGCTCATGTACTGGATCAGTTGCACAGCCATTGTATAACCGTCCCATCGGTTATTTCACGCTGATGAATCCTGTACCGTATGATGTCGGCCTGAAATTACAGTCATTCTTAGTGGATCGGCGACACGGGTTAAGAAACCAAACACAAGAAAGTCAGGATCCTTACGATGTAATTTGTTTCCTTCAGCACAAACCAACATATACAGCTGGACGTCGAATTCGTGGAAAGACTGAGCTAGAAGAAGAGAAAAGACTTCGAGCGCTTGGCGCCGACTACTTCGAGGTAATGTGCAGAAAAGAAAGAAAAGGATCTGAATAAAAACACACACGTGCATAGACGATGCGTGGGGGTCAGGTCACCTTCCATGGCCCTGGTCAGTTGGTAGCTTATCCTATTATCGATATTCGCGATTACAAGGTAGAATTGTTAATATGATATAATGATGATCTAACACGTCCAAGCTTAATGTACGATGTTACGTTTCGCTTTTGGAGAAAGTCGTCATAGACACGTGCAAACAATATGGAATCAGAGCTAATACAACCGAAAACACTGGTGTGTGGATAGGACAGGATCATAAAATTGCCGCCCTTGGAGTCCATTTGCAACGCTATGTCAGCAGCCATGGCCTGGCGCTGAACTGCGACTTGGACGTATCCTGGTTCGATCATATTGTACCTTGCGGTTTAGCTGACAAGAAGGCGACCACAATTTCCTTGCAGCGCCATCGTAAGACGACTGTGGAGGAAGTACTCCCTGTTCTCGTATCAAGCTTCGAGAAAATGTTAGCGACGCCTTTGGTGAAAATATCATCGGATTCCGCGCTGTCAAAGAATATACAAAATATTATTTCGTGATCATGAGGATTGTCACTGACCTCAGATCAACTCATTATTGAAAAGATAGAGTTCCTTTTTTGCTGATATTACTGGCTGTTGTTTTTGAAGTTGGAATGGTTGTTGACTGAGATCTGTGCAAAACCAGCGCGGAAACTGGAGGAGATTGTCCATTTGTTAGGATGTCTGAAGCTAACACCAACTTTTTGTCACTCTTAAAGCGCTATTAATACTTGATCATCAATACTGAAATTTTCCTTCCATCTAATTATCCAGAAAAATGCATGCCAATTTTCAGCTTACGTTCAGTGCCGTATAATTTGGTATATTGCTGTCGTCTATGTACCTTTCTGCAACGTCCAAGAGGGCGAGTTAATGGTACCTTTGAGTATTGGTATCTCCTCGGACTATACATGTACCTTTATTCAGCATCTTCTCACAATCTTTTATCTCTTGATTTCTGATTCGGTAATGTGCATCATGCAATTTTTATTGGGCTGTACGTTGTACCCTTTTCCCGACAATGGTTCTTACAATGAGAATAATCGTTCAAAGATATGTAACACTAGTATGTATACAATTCAGTCTTATTTTTGTATAACATCCTTCTTTTTAGCAGTTAACAAATATGTCAGAAACTTTATTTGAAGTATAGTGCTAATATCTCCAGCGCGGATTTTCACGCACTTTGATCGACATAATATCCGCGACAAGTGTTTGAACTTGGTTTTAAAGCTAGATGTAAAAGTATACATCGTCTTTCCCTTAATGCTGTCGATGCAATACCTTAGCACACAGTGACAGTTGTAATTTTTTATGACTTGTTAAAAGCCCTAAAAAAAAGAGGGGAGGAGAGAGAGAGAGAAAGAGCATGTGCATGCGTGGGTGTGCGCGGGTGAATGGGTGAATGGGTGTGAGCGTGGGTGTATAGTGGTAGAAGAAAGAATTTCTTTAGGCTAACGATAGCAATCCAAGCCTCACAGATTCTTTAAAAATGAATCCAGTGGAGATGGATCCCATGTAGATTGCTGCGTGCCATCTTCCGGTTTAACATCTAAAGCATAAAAAAAACGAAATTCCTAAGGGAAACTGCTATCAGCCTAAAAAACTACAACTTACCCTTCCAAGGAGCAGCAGTATCAGAGATAGTCATCGCAGCTACATGCTGATCGATTGGACGTAATGCCATTTTCAATCGGTCAATTAGGTCAGCCTTCTTGCCTGTAGCAGATAGTCCACGCTTTCGTAGTTGCTCCTTCAATTCCGCTACAGTGATGTCGTCAAAATTTATTTGTTTTTCAGTAGGGTTCGGTCGCTGCCGTGGCTGATGATGCAGTCGTTCGATCTGAACAGGTTTCAAGTCTTTTGCTGGTAAATGTGGTGGTGGTCGTGGGTCAGCAACATGAAGCTGAGCAAATATCAAAGGCGATTGATAACCCCGAAAAGTTGGTGGCACAGATGAGGATCGCCGACGACGACGGCACCCACGATGTACTTCACGCCTTTCTTCTTCCTCTTCATCATCATCTTCACCACCCAGTACCGCTGGAGGTGGTGATTTCCAACTATTATTTTTGACTGAAAGTGGTGGTGATGTTGGCCAGATAGGCTGGCAACTGGAAGTCAGCACGCTCGGTGCATACAGAAATAGACTTATGCTCACTTACCATGGTAAGTTGCTCCTCTTGGATAGGATTCATCTGTCGTTGTTGCATAAATGTTGGCTTGATACTGAGAGACGAACTTCGCCTTCGCTGATATTTGTGTGGTGGTTCTACAGAAGAAGACGACCATGGTGGAAGCTGTGGAGGAGACGGAGTATTTAGATAACTATCAAAGTCGAAAAAAAGATCGGTTGAATAATCGGGATCTTCTTCTTGTGTGTCATTTATGAGAGGGTTCGATAGATTTTGCTGGCAAAAAAACATCACGAGGGGAAAGAAAGACAAAAAATGCATGGACCGTTTGGCCAACCAAACTTTAAACGGATAATGTTGGGCCCGACTTGAGAAACCTACCTTTTCCCCGCCGCACACTGTCTCACGCCGCGGGTCCTTTAATGCCGGGATAACCTTTCTCAAAGCCAACATCGTTTTGCAAGTTTACTTTATTAAATAGTTGGTCCATATAACCCCGTAGAAAAGATTTACTTGAATGGGACAGTGTCAAACATCTATTTAACCAGTCCTGCTCCGAATGATCATACTGACGGGATCATTCTGTTCCTCTGTTACATGCATAGCCTCTCTCATTTCACGAATGCGATAGCATTTCAATGATGTGAATAGCGACTTATCCTGTTTAATGAATTTTGAGATCAAACCTAAAGTTAGAATACCATTACTGCCATGATTCGAAAACCAAGAATGGGCTGAACTGCTACAATCCCAAGCTTTTAATTTCTGACATTGTCTGACAATGCTTAAATGAACCAGTAGAAAAAATTCGAATCCTTACAGTTCAATCGATAAACAAATCCGTTTTCTTAACGCTGTCATGCTGAATGACATCCATGCTAGTTTGTTCTCTTAAATGGAAGGCTATTATATACTGGTCCCGCCAAGCATCCGTGAAGCCTTTTGTGCCTCTACTCCCGCTGCACCAGTACAGTATGAATTTCGAACGAAGGAACGGCAACAAGTATAACCCCATTTGCCATCAGCCCAGTAGGATCCCCAAACTGACATATGGTTGTTGATAAGCACTATAAAAAAGTTAGCAACGGAGCTTCTATTGGTGGATAACCGAACATACCATCCTCCTCGTATTTTGATTTTGCTTTGGCTCGTTCTTGACCTTTGATAACCTTTCCTGTTCTGGAATACTCGACGTAGTTTTCGGTCTGCGCAAGTAAAAGCTCCTTTGGTACGGATTCCAGATGCTCAGCACCACCGTATTTCTCCAAAATGCTTTTCTGAGTTGTCTCTCGCACTTCACCCTTCTTTGATTCGTATTCCTTGTGCAAAATCGCAACTTGTGTTGGATTGGCTTGTAGATGAACATCATTTCCGCGATCTGAAGCTTGCCATGCGAATAATTGTACTTTGGCCATCTCGGGAGCTTCGCCAGAGTGTCGTACGAAGTTGTCTCCTGAAAAGTGAATATCTTCCGCTGATTGATCTTTAAGTGGATTTTCACGCATCGAACGAGTCTTTGGATCGTAGTATGCCGATTCAGGATTCAAATTAAGCAAATACTTGGCCGTGTCTTCACGAATTCTACAAGTAAATTTAGCAACACTTGTGTAAAGTTATCCTTGTTATTACCTCAAGTTACGAATAGTTGTTCTTGTTTTCTGATTGACATGTTGACCTGGCATATCAGCACCATCAGCATATTTGTCTTCATCATCTTCCTCTTCGTCATCAGAGAGCCCAGCAATCTTTTTGGCTTCCGACGTTGTTGTTGGTCCTTGTTTATCCAGTTCAGTCGCTTTTGCCGCTCGTCGGGCATCTTCAATCTTATTATACTCCTCAATTACTTTGTCATGCTCCCTCGGATCATAGCCATTCCACCGATCACGCTTCTCATCCCAATCTAAGTCAACGTTCTGTATGATTTCATCGGCCTTGATGTCTTTTCCTGTCCAGCGTGCTCCTTTTTTACGGGGGCGTTCCACACATTCTCTCGTTTTATGTGTCAGAGCTCCACAGTTCTCACAAGCGCCTTTACGATATTTGGTTGCGGCGGGACCCTACGATGGATGTTTAACACAAGCACAAGCACATGACTCTCCACTTACTGCTCGTTGTCCTCTCGCATACCAATAGTTATCGTCTGCTCCAAATTTTGTTCCCTTCCTTTTCTCAGGCGCTCTTTGATGTTTTAGTGAGACTTTGCCAGTGTCAACATACCACGGCGCTTTCAACATAAACTGCGGTGTATGTGGATTAATCTCATTGCCTTCATCGTCGACCTCTGCTGGTGCTGTTCCCGCTTTACGGGCAGCATCCAAGTCTTTTTGTTTGCGGTATTCCTCTTTTGTAAGACGGTTTGTTTGCATTAATCCAGACATGATTATGCCACAGAACTAAGTAAAAAGAACCCCAACCTTTTGAGACATTCTTCCCTTCAGACACAAAGCAGTCCTCTCGGACACCAAAATCACGTGTATTCTCTTGGGTCGCTTTGACACACCAATGGCAGCGATGTCCCTGAGTGTGCATCCTTGCTCCTTAAGAATTTCTCTGCGCATCGCAATCACGTCTTAGCAACTATACTTTTAATAAATATGCAATTGTTTAATTTCTTGTCAAGCATTCAAAGCTCAAGCTTAGGAACTAGTTCGTAGTCAAAGATCTGCAGAATCGTCTTCGACGGCAGCATTGTTGTGGAAGTTTTTTCCGCAATATTTGGAATCTTGCCTCCAAAACAATCAAATGAGAATAATCAGTCGAGATAAATCAATTGCACGTCTTTTGGGTTGAATCTTCTCACAAATAAATATGTATTCAAAAAAAGTGTCATTGAGTTTATCCGGAAGCTACCTCCCATACCTATTGCAGAGGACTCCAACGCATACAGGCTCGGCACTCAATATCTTGATTCTTTTTATGCAGTATATTTGATGATTCTGACCAAGATATATACCTATAGTAAATGAATGAAATAACTTTAGAAGCTCGAAAACATGAAATTTATCAAATCAACCGCCCTGACATCTGCGTAATCCGTGTCGTATAGCTGATATGTTGCCATGCACCATTACGAATGGATTTTTACTTTAGCTTTATAAACGGGCTTATGGTTTATGATATTTTTTATATAGTGTAAATCTTCTCTATTACAGTATAAAGATGATCAGTATCGTATAGCTAGCATTATGGACACCAATCCATATCTAAAGACTGGTTCAGCTCTTTAAGACTGATAATCCGTATTGACCAAGCAGATAGCGAGTGTGGTAGCAAGAAAGATAAATGAACAAAAGGGAACAGGGCAGAATACTGCGAGACTGTATGATGTCTTTTGTTCTTATCACCACTCTCTTATTTATACTTTTCTACTTGTTTCAGTTATTGGAATCTGTCACTGATTATTAATTATATCTTCCAATGTTTTCTATTCACATCTAGAAGAGTATTTGTCTGATAATGTTATATTTTATGGTTTCGCCATTGTAAGGTACGATTTTTATGGCTGCGTACCAAGTTGTGAGTGTAAAACAGTTATTGGTAGTAGCGAGTACTAAGATGTAATATAGATCAAGAGAGTAGCAATGAGTTCGAGTTTAGTGAGCACCAAGACTATAGAGTATCTTTCAGTCGAAAGATAAAAAGGAATAAAAAGAGAAATTAAGAGAGGTCTTCACTACGGAAAGCCGGTTTCTCGTTGACTATTTTTTTCTAAGTGAAAAATAGTCAACGAGGGACATGTACTACCTCAGTTCCTGATAGACTATTTTTTACTTAAGGAAAAATAGTCAACCAGGAACCGGCTTTCCGTAGTGCTTGAACACCGATTGTAACGAGTATTATATGAATTCTTAATGGATCCTGTTGAATCTAAAAGAAATCTGATCGTTAGTAGTTCATGTGTCTGATTACCTATGATCTCGTGTTGAATCTTGCAAGTGTAATCAAAATTATGTGCGGATATAAAGTAAATCCGGGTGATAGAGCAAGAAAAATAAAAGTATCATCAAAAGAAAATAAGATAGCGGGCTCTGTGCCGTGATTGTCGATGGGTTGAAATAAAAAAAAATCAAAGGTAAAAGAAAAAGAAAAAGGGTTATCAGTAGTTTCTTAGTAATAACTAATGGAGGTGCAATGAGACTTGTATGTATCTTGATATTCTTGAGAGAACCTTGACTTGTGCTTGAGATTGTTAAGCAGACAGATTATTTTTTATCTGAAAAACCTGTATTTTATTCATTGAAAAGTGGGGGGATTTATACAAAAATCGAAAATACAAAATAGGGAATAAGCGAACAGAGAGGATGGCAGAAAAGTGATGAAACAGCTAAAATACCAGATGGTGAAAGAAATAAAGAAAGTGATAAAACGGTTAAAAGTGTGGGAACAACAAGAAGTGAAGAAACAGTTGAAGATGTTGAAACAGCTGAAGGTGATAGAACAGCTGAAAGTGATGAAACAGTTAAAAATATTCGAGTTGCCTCGTTTTCGTAGCACTTTGTGACTAGTAATTATCTGTATCGGCTGAGAGAGTTGGCAGTCCGGCGGCGGCATTAGACTGATTGCGGTGGCAGTAAAATGGATAGCGGCGGTAATAAAATGGATAGTAACCGTATTGATCTTTTTGTATGGCAATAATCATTCTCTTTCTTTAACCTTTTCTTTATAGTTTTCTTTTACATCTTTCGTTCTTTTTTCTGTAATCCCCAGTTTTTATTCTCCGTTTGTTAAGATATATATAAAAAAATAAATGATACTTCAAAAATAAAATGAAATGAAATAAAAAAAAAAAGAAAGTGGGCAGTAGCGCCAACAGGCGGCTACAACGTATGCATATATCAAACAGCTCCACTGGGCGGGGCCCTAGGCCACGCGCATTAAGCATTCCAATGGTGATCCTGTTCATTGTTGTTCGATCGGGGCAGTGGGTTCGTCTTCCATTTTATCTTCGTCTTGAAATTCAGCGACGATGTTGGAAGGGGTGGTGGGTGCTTTGGTGACGGAGGGGTATCTTTGTTCAAAGTATTTTTGAACGTTGCGGTCGTCAATGCGGAGAGAGGTGGTGGTGGTGGCAAAGAATCGCATGACGCTGTTGCCGAGATGGCAAGGGAGACGATGGCAAGTGCGGATTTGCCGCTCAGCATAGATGTTGTATGCCAGTTGTTCTCGTTCTGCGATCGTTTTGCTGGCATGTTTTGGGTCACCAATGGTGTCAGCCGAAATTGGGTTAAACCCATTTTTGGTAGGGACACCATGGTTTCCCAGAAGTTCCGTCAATTCCTGATGGTAGACACTATGTACCAAGAGAGCTACGGTGCCGCGAGCTGGGAATTGTACATCGATCACTCTGGTTTGCGGAACTTTGAGGGTACTCAAAAGTTTCCGTACTGCAGAGTGTCGGAGATGGTGACGGCAGGGTAGGTACACGAAGCTGTACTGGGAGGGGCCGGAAGGTTCTTGCAAGACACGCTTGACAGTGTCTTCGGATATCTGTCGTGTCTTTTTTTTTGGAGCTTTAGCAGCCTTTTTTGGCACTTTTTTGCTGCCTTGCTTGCATAAGTCTCCGTTTGAGGTGGGGCATGGATCGGAGCAGCCGATCCTTTAGCTTTGATCTTGCTGGCGGGGAGAACGGTTGCACGGGGCTGGACCGGAGTGGGGAGCGGGGTTAAAGCAGTAAATCTTGCCTCAAGCTTCAGAATAAGCGTCATGAACTGGCTCTGTTAAGCCTGCCATTGTGCTTTTTCTTCAGCGTGTTTATTTATAATAGCTTCAAGCGAAGCTATACGTGCGTTGAGTTGTTTTATCAACTCCATGGTTTGTTGCTCCATGCTGATAGTAGTTGGCAGGGCTGTTATGCCGAAATCGAAGTCGACAGGTGTATCACGTGTTAGAGTGACGTTTGTGTCCGGGAGGAAAATTGGTCCGGCGGGGGGTGTTGCTCGAGATTTGTATTTCTTGATCTCGGTGATCTCTGAGTGTTCGTCTTCGAGGTCAACTGGTTGAAGTTGCCTTTTGCTTGGGGTTACAGGCGAACTGTTAACGGATCGGCGTATAGT
>JNEV01001249.1:0-90794 GCA_000697495.1 Saksenaea oblongispora B3353
ATGACGGCGGTCAGCTGTTCCACGTCTGTCTCCAGTACGGTGGGCGAGGCGAATGTTGAAATCCCCAAGAAGAAGGGCGTGCTCATCCAGAGGTAAGTCAGAGTAGCGTTGTTTTACTGTCTGGGGGTCGAGGTGTGGTGCGAGATACAGCCCATGGAGTGTGTATGGGCCGATTTGGAGAGAAAGGACGTCGGGATTTGTTGTTGGTAGTGGGTGTACATGGAAAGGAAGGTCAGGGCGGTAGAAAAACGACAGACCACCAAGACCAATCGTTCTATTAATTTCCTGCGCATAATTGTGTACCTGTTTCCAAGGACACTGTACAGTGCCCTCGGTCAGAAATGTTTCCGTAACTAATAAAATGTCAATGTGATCACGTATGCATACATCAAACAGCTCCACTGGGCGGGGCCCTAGGCCACGTGCGTTAAGCATTCCAATGGTGATCCTGTTCATTGTTGTTCAAACGGGGCAGTGGGTTCGTCTTCCATTTTATCTTCGTCTTGAAATTCAGCGACGATGTTGGAAGGGGTGGTGGGTGCTTTGGTGACGGAGGGGTATCTTTGTTCAAAGTATTTTTGAACGTTGCCATCGTCGACGCGGAGAGGTGTATTAGTGTTGGCAAAGAACCGCATGATACTGTTGCCGAGATGGCGAGGGAGACGATGGCAAGTGCGAATTTGCCGTTCAGCATAAATACTGTATGCCAGTTGTTCTCGTTCTGCGTTGGTTTTGTTGGCATGTTTTGGGTCACCAATGGTGTCAGCCGAAATTGGGTTAAACCCTTTTTTTGTGGGGATACCATGGTTTCCCAGAAGTTCCGTCAATTCCTGATGGTAGGCACTGTGTACCAAAAGGGCCACGGTGCCTCGAGCGGGAAATTGTACATCAATCACTCTGGTTTGCGGAACTTTGAGGGTACTCAAAAGTTTCCGTACCGCAGAGTGTCGGAGATGGTGACGGCAGGGTATGCACACGAAGCTGTACTGGGAAGGGCCGGAAGGTTCTTGTAGGACACGCTTGACAGTGTCTTCGGAGATCTGTCGTGTCTTTTTTTTGGGGGCTGTAGCAGCCTTTTTTGGCACGTTTTTGGCTGCCTTGCTTGCATACGTCTCCATTTTAGCTGGGACATGGATCGGAACAGTCGATCCTTTAGCATTGGTCTTGCTGGGGGTAGTAACGGTTGCACGGGGCTGGACCGGAGTGGAGAGCGGGGTTAGAGCAGTAATTCTTGCTTCAAGCTTTAGAATAAGCGTCATGAACTGGCTCTGTTGAGCTTGCCATTGGGCTTTTTCTTCGGCGTGTTTGTTTATAGTAGCTTCAAGTGAAGCTATACGTGTATTGAGTTGTTTTATCAACTCCAGGGTCTGTTGTTCCATGCTGGTAGTGGCAGCAGTGGGCAGGGCTGTTATGCCGAAATCAAGGTTGATAGGTGCGTCACGTGTTAGAGTGACGTTCATGTCCGGGATGAAAATTGGTCCGGCGGGGGGGGCTTCTCGAGATTTGTATTTCTTGATCTCAGTGAGCTCAGTGGGTTCGTCTTCGAGGTCAACTGGGTAAAGTTGCCTTTTGCTTGGGGTTACAGGCGAACTGTTGACGGATCGGCGTGTAGGGTGTGTGGATGGGTCGACTTTTGTAATGGATGCGTGTGAGTTAGTTGGAGAGGTTGTTGGTGTTTTTTGGTCTGTCAGTATGGAAAGTTTGTGTAACGTAGATATAACGGAATAACCGTGGAGAGATGGCCGAGTTGGTCTAAGGCGTCAGGTTAAGGCCCTGATCTCTTCGGAGGCGTGGGTTCGAATCCCACTCTCTTCACTTTTTGCCCGTTTTCCTTTTTTTGTGTCGGAGCTGAAGTCGTAAAATTATTTTACCGAGAAGCTTCCAGGAAGTTCTCGAAGTTGCGGTCATTTTCAAAGAAGTTCGTAGAGACTTCTCGCGACTTCCACCTCACAAATAGAATAGAATATATCATTAGTATAAATACGCTGTTAGTTTTAGACAATAAACATCATCGAATATACTCGTACTTTATTCTTTCACTTCCTCGTCTCTTTACGATTATCCTTTGGTGCGTCCTACTAGCTTGATTGGAACTTTAGCCAAAACAGTAGCTACGTATAGACACCTCTTACGAAAACGACATTTGTCTGCCGTTTTCGTGTTGTTTTACTGGGTTTCTAGGCGCCAGCTGAATCACTTATAATACGAAGCTAACCGTTGTGCCCAAATGTTAGAATAAAAGCTAATCAATCGAACGACGAAGATTGATAATCAGGAGTTATCTTTTATTGTTACAAAATACCAAGTAGATAGCGACAATAAAGAAGTATAAAGCCGTTTTACTCTTATTCTTATTTCTTTTCCGTTCTTCATGATCCCCAGTGAGTTTGACCGTTTCCAGGAAGATAACTCAGATCAGGACATATCCGCCGCT
Source organism: Saksenaea oblongispora B3353 (assembly GCA_000697495.1). Lineage (NCBI taxonomy): Eukaryota > Fungi > Mucoromycota > Mucoromycetes > Mucorales > Saksenaeaceae > Saksenaea > Saksenaea oblongispora. The sequence goes on from JNEV01001249.1 coordinate 2,435, forward strand.
ACGACATCGTTACCGTAAATCTGAGGTGGAAATGCAATGGCCAGAAAGGGGTATAAAAAGATAAAGAAAGAATATAGAAGATAAACGATGGCGTTTTATTATTACAAAATCTTTTGAGTATTTATATCTTTTTACAATTCTCATATCATGTAATTATTCGGTAGCGAAGATACAAAAAGTAAATTGGTGAAGGAGTGTTTCTTGGGAGGTTGCATGTTTTTGGACGAAGGCCGAAGGTGTACAAAAGACTTTGCTTTTTCAGGAGGTTATCTATGATTGATCTATATTCTTGACTACGGCATTTTTTTCTTCTCGTTTCTCTTGGTTTTGTTGTTTTCGTATCCTTTATTTGCGGCTGCCGTTTTGGTTAAAGCGTCCAATCAAACTAGAACGCAGAAATCTCAAAAGCAAACGGTGATGAACTTCCTAAAACTGATGTCATTTTGCCCAATAACCATACGTCGCACTTACCAAGATATACAGTACCAGTCGCTCATATGAATAAACTTACACGCCAGAAGCTTTGTAGGATTTACCCGATAAACGGTAAGATATTTTGAAAGGCTCTGGAGTAAGGAGCCGTTGTAATTATCAGTAGAAGTACACCCAGGACTTTGCTAAAGCACAGAACTACCTTTCTTTTTCTTTTTTCGATTCGCATCGCTTCCATTTTCATGCTGGAACAGAGTTTAGTTTACGTTTGCGGTCCAGTGAATACAATGTAAGTAATTAAATTTGGTTATAAGCTGCGGAAGCAGGATATCACTCTGAAACCGCACTTCATGGCCATGCATCTGTATAAGTTTTTTTTTTTTTACCAAATAGAAAAAGGATCTCGTTATGAATGAAGTAACATGAGCCTCATAAACATTGCGTAATACATCTACTACTCAACATAAAGTGCCTTTACGCGGATCCATAACTACGTTTTGCCTGTCATAGCTTCCAGGGACTATTTAGCGGCTCCTTCTCCATCCTGCATATGTAATTTGATAAGGCTTTGCTACTGTCAGCAGAAAATTTCAATGTGTCGCATCCTAGCAGCTGTCAAATACAACACCTATCTCATGTCATTTTGGATATTCTCTTCGACTGTTTTGGTTATTGCCACATGAACCTCTCGTAAAATTTCTTATTGCTACTCTAGCTACATCCAACAATGCCTCTGACAATCGGTATTTCAAATGAATCACCTACCGATAATGCAGGATCCCATTGCCATATTAGAAACGCTGTAGTCGGTCTATCTACATATCGCGCCATTGACTTACTTCGTAGATAACTACATGCAAATTTTTCTTTCCTAGTTAGTGAGTACAAAAAGCCTCGATACCAATGTCTCACTTCCCTCCCAGGTAATTATATAAGATTAAAGGCAAGACGAAGGCACCTATTACAGCATCACTGAACTCTTGCGCCTGATGTATTATTTTAGATCTTATTGGTTATCAAACCGCATCGACAGCTCTAGTTTTGATCATATTCATGTTAAGTGTCAGATTACACAATCGCGCGCTTACCACCTGTTGGCTTTTTGTTGCGATTGGTAACTCCAAACAGGTAAAGTATTAGTACGAACTTGAAGCTGTGTGGCTTCGTTTATTGCCTTCATCCACCTCAGAAAGGTAAATTTTCAAAGTAAGCAGCGTGAACTGATAATCAAAGGTCCATTCTTTTGACTTACACGGTAATACGACATAATAGGTTTATTGGGCGAGGCTACCAAGAAAGACGAAAATAGTGCAGAGCAAAACGGTTCTGTCCATGGTCATGGATGCGGCTCCAGCTATGCCTACAGTTCTTTAGATGGACTGAGAAAGACACGTACAAATCAAACGTCTTATTTAATAAACATGTTTCAATGATAAAACGCTCCTGTAATATTATAATATGTATGTTTTTTTGCATACATCAAATCTATCCTTAATAGTACTGTGTTAAATCGTGTTCCCGTGTTATTTTCTTAAGTTATAACGCAATTTAACACGATGATTTTCAACTACAGTGGAAGACATGAATGTGATTACTGAAGTCAATTCCAGTACTCGTAACTTTAAATATCCGATTTTTTTTAGCTATTTGCCTTATCTTGCAGCATATAGTGAATCCATCAAACGACTTGTGGAAGCACAGTTCGATAGCTGACTAACGTTGCAGCGATTGATTGCGAATGTAGATCAGAAAGTGTCACTGTCGCGTATCACAACTACAGAAGAACAGCCATGTATGCTAAATTGATCATACGTAGAAATGGGTTATGAGGCTATATTACAGGACCAACGTATATAAAGTCGTGGTACCCAAGAGGAGAAGAAAGATTGTTAGGTTCAGAGCAGTCGCCTGGATGATGCACATGGGTTAAGGGTTTGGAAGTAATGATAGGAAAGTCTTCAAATCCACGTATTTTTAAGCCATTTCCTCATACGTCTTAAGAGGCTTCGATAATAAAAGCTGTACAAAGTAGCGATAGTTTAGCAGTTACGCAATCATAACATTTTACACATATGGCCGTGTGGGTGTATGTAAAGTGTACTCAGTCATTTCCTCCGATTTGAGTAGTGTATTCTCAGATAGTAAATCATCTGAGGAACTCTACAAGTAAGGCTCTTTGATGTAGTGAAAGAGCTCTTACGGAGAGAGTATTTTTTATTTTTATTTTTGTTTCAGGTAGCGGCGTCCCTGTGTTTGGAATATCCAAGCAAGTATTTGTGAGGATAGTCTGATTTAATCTTGGTTGAGACCACTCGACCTCTTTCTTTCCAAAAATGCTCTGTCTTACCGAACATGCATGTTCATCAATATATCTATTGTTATCGCGATGCAGTCAAACAGTCTTTTGCTTTTTTCTAAACGTACTTTCAAAAGTATTCTGTAAGATAGCCCAAATTGACAGCTGCTATCTACAGTAGGCAAATCATGCTCTCACGTGTTTACAATTTGATTTCCTATCTATATCGTGTGTGGAATCTTTTTTGCTTACCAAGAGCTATGTTAGCATAGTAAAATTAGACAGGTAAATATCGACTACGGAGACGATGATGTGACACAGATCCCCAATGTTTTTGGTAGACCGCTATCGAAGAAGAAAACCGACGAAGATAGCGGCAACACAGTGAACTACCAATCGGATGTTCACTTCTATATCCAGTCAACCCAATTATAGACAGTTGCGGCGATTGACATTTTGACTCACACTCTCAGATATTTGTGCTTTGTCAAAGGTTTGTGTACGTCGACAGGAAAATTCAAGCTGCTTCCTACTGCTTCATCTAACAGATACACATGTAGACAACAACTTCCCAGTTGCTAACATAGTGGAGAAGAAATAGTTGTTCTGGGAAGATGCAGAGCAGTGCAGCAAATCGGCGATTTTTGATTTCCAGGAACATGCTGTCGATCACACTTACCCCAGGAACGTTTATCGCCAACATGTAGCACATTTGCTCCAGTTCCTTTTAGTTAAGCCAATGAAATAAGCTCTAAGTCTGACGTTGGTGTCTTTCTTTTTTCTCTTCTCTTGTTTCTGAATAGTATGCGTTGAGCTGCTTGAAGCGTGACCTACGATCGTATCGCTGCAGTGTAAACCTGACAGGACGATGAAGCATTTGGTGGTGACATCTAAGTTACAAGTTTGTCCGAAGCTGTTACGTTTCGGGTTTCTCTTTCTTGAACGACGACCTTAATGACGGCAATACAGAATGTTGCAGTACCACATAGTGCTTCGCAGAGGGATTCCAAGTTAAAACTATACCAACTCAAGAAAGGCTATTTTTGTTTTATGAAACCGAAAGTGGTCACGCAGTGGTGCGATCAAGTGCTTATTGACATTTCGCTAAGCTCCCTGCCTTATGCTGTGCATGGTTACATTGCACAGACGTACTGGTGAGACCTTGCATAGGAATTTGTAAATAGAAAAAAAAAGTAAAAAAAGAAAGCGGGGGGGGGAGTAAGTTTATTAAAACACAAGGGTACCGTCCGTTTCTGTGTACACTTTCGGTGGGCCAATTTCGCCATCAGCTAGTTTCTCTATTGTTACGAAAATGGTAACGTTTCCGATCAAAGGACACAAGGACTAGAGAACACAAGGGTTCCCTCCGCAGAATAGATCTGTACTTCTAACGATGTAGTGTAACGTAACCAGAGAGCTATGGCCAGGCGTAGCTTAAAAACGGGTGCGCACAATGGCGTAACAAACCTGTCAAAATCTGTTTCGCTCACCCTTTTTGTGTACCATCACACATCAGGGTCCGAGCAGTAAAACTCCTCAGCAGATGTCAACGCATATGTGTATAATAAATAGATTGGGTACAAAGTAGTTTATGAACGATATGCGATACATTTTGTAGACGAAATTACATAAAAATCAGATGCGGCACAAGATTATAAGGACCGTAAAGAAAAAAAAAAAAGAAAAAGAAATCAACGACACATACATACATAGTAACAGGAAAAATAGACGCGGGGGATTCAATGGAATATCAGATCGTAGTAGCTGTGAGGTAGTTTTTTAAAAGAATACTTAGGCGGTTTGTTGATTGACAATGCTAGGCACAGCGCTGTACTTCCTTGAACCGTAGGGGGTCGTAGGTGTGGGTGGGGAGAAGGCACTTGTCTGGGACGCAGCCGATGACATGGTTGGCGTGCCGTTTGGGAAGTAGGAATTAGGTGTATGTTCGTTTGCTGACGACTGAGTGGAGCCAGACGAGTTAAATCGTGTGCGGGTCCATTCTGCCGCCGCTGGATCCATGGGGATATGAATGTTCAAACCTGTGGGGTGATGACCAGCATGAGAGATTTGACCGGGATGCATCTTTCCTTCTGCAGAACCAGGCAGATGAGGGTGAGAGGCAAATTCACCGGTGTACAAATCCGGGGAGGATGATTCAGATGACGATGGATCCGACATGCTTTGGACCATGTATGGGTGCGAAGCAGGGGGATGGGAGTAGTTTGGGACGGATGAGACGGGAGTGGAGTGTTGTGGTGGAGGCGTTGGCGTCGGAGGAGCACTGCTCATCATCATGTTGGGTGGGAAGGGGGCGTGCATGGGAGGAGCAAAGGGTGGGTAGTTGGAATAGTATGGGTAAGGCGATGTGTATTCTCCAGGAACCATGCCGGGGGGAGTGATGGGTGGTCTGGGGAACGGAGCGTTGAACCGGTCGTCGTGTGGCTGCTGCTGTTGTGCAGATGACGGGGGTGGCGCTTGCGGTGGGGGCACGCCATCGGTCATGGCGATGTTGTTTGAGTTGTATCTGTCCTGACTGTCAGCGTAGTGACCGGGGCTTCGACCTCTGACGACCAGCGGAGCAGACTGGCAGGAAGCCACCTTAACGATCTGACCCTCATCTGTTTCAGCATACAAGTCAATCACGCAGACGTAGTACTGCTGTGCCGCTCTTCTCTTGCCGTTGTTTGCGGTGGCCGTCTTGAACTGGATGCGTTCAAAGGTGACGATGTTCTGGTTTGTGCCAACGGTGCTCATGCTCAGGTTACCACCAGGCGTAATCGGTTTGGGCTCCGGCTTCATCTGAGGCCCCTTATCACGTTTCGGAGTGTGCTGCACCAACTCAATTTGTTTGTCACTGTTCGAAACGCGTGCGGAGATCCCCAGGAGGAAGCGTTCGACACATCGGAAGCCTTTTTCTGTCTGAACAAGACACTGAGGCTCGTTGTCGGTGTAGTAGTGACTCAGACCGTGGATGGAGAAAGCACTGCTGACTTGGAAATAGTTGCGTCGGTAGCAGGTCCAGTCGTTGTCAGCCAAGAAAAAGCCTCGATCTACCTTGGACTGAATGCGAAGACTCAACCTAGGAAAAAGGAAACGTGTGAGATCCGCGGCCCTCTTTTTTTTTTTTTGGGTTTGTGATTGACTTACAAGGTTGACCTATCCGAAGCGTACAAGTTGTCGTAAGGTTTGGTTGAGCTGAAGAATGGACCAGTCTCCGCCGTGTTGAAAATGCTGTCGTTTCGCGATCGCTTTCTTGCCATGGCGGTGACGGGGTAAGGCGAAGCGTGGAAAGACGATGTTGAGTAAACAGGTCTTGTTTTCGGAGTCGGAGAGGGTAAATTTTCGCTAGCTGAAGTTGGACGAGGTGTGTTTGGCTGGGAATGCGCCATCGTTCTAAGATGGACGAATGAGTATCACGTGCCAAGAAAAAAAATGGGATGAAGAACTTACCCAGGTAACCTTGGATCCGCTTCAGATTTTGCAGAGGGCATATAACTTGTTGTCATGGGAGGGTATTGATGCCTAGGAGACGGAGGTGTGGGAATCAGTTTTATTTTATTTTTATATATATATATATTTTGTGTCGCCGCTCATTTTCATATGATGCTGCAAGGAGCTTTTTGAGAGGTGGGGTGTACGGTCGTACCAGGCACGCATAATTGACAGCGATGCACGGCCTTCCGGGGTGGTAAAATGAAAATCAACTTACACTGGAGGATGCATGGGAGCGCCCTGTGAGAACTGGTGACCATAGGTATGAGCAACAGGCATGGGCGGGTAGTTTTGGAGAGAAGTTGGAGGCTGGGGTGTTGGGAGGGTTGCGTTTTCGGTCATCGAGGGACTCTGCAGTGGTGTTTGCGACATTTGCCAGTCTTTTTGATCGTGAGACGAGTTCATGAATCGTGGAAAAGGTTTACAGATCCAAATAGCAATCAAATAAAGCAGAGAATTGAAAAAGTGACAATAGGATTAGGTACTGCCGAAGAGTAGAAAAAAGGAAAAACAAAATATCAACAAGAAAAGCAGGTGATTGACACGAAAGCGAAAGAGAGGGAAAGACTCGAAGCGAAGAAAGGAACTGATATCGTAGAAATTATATAGGGCCAAATGAGTGATCGGGATGTGAAAAAAGAAAATAATAAGGTTGGGGGGGAATAGACTGTGGTTATCCGACAAGATTCCTATGGCTTAAAAGATCGTGGTGACGACGCAACAGGAAACTGCATGACCTATGAAAAGAACACCACTGCTACTCGTTTCTCAAAAAAAGATCGACATCAAGTGAAACAAATGTCGTCCCTTTGTGTTCCTTCTCCATTGCAAAACAATGGCTGGGTGTACTGTAGAAAAGGCGATGCGGTCTCCGCAACGTGGGCCAGCCGGGCTTCGTGTAACATTAGCAACTACTTCTAATTTTTGTTGGTTTCTTCAGTTGATGTCACTGCATTTGAGCTCGTCAGAAGGGTAAAAAAAGAACAGAATCATTCCTGATACTTGTTTTTGAATGGCGGTTAGGACACCATGGTAAACTTTTTTTTTTTTTGGCAAAAATAACCATTTTTTCCCAAGGTCACACATACCAAAATTTTAAGGACCCGCCATATTGTATCACCCGTTCGTTTGGATCTAACGGTAAACGCACGCGCCAATTAGAGTAATAACAGCCAAACAAGGTTACCCTCTTTTCACTCTCAGCCATTTTTTTTTATTCGACACACTCCAATGCTCGCAGTTTGTGGATCCTAACAGGCAAAATAACAAAGTACAGTCTGTGCGTACCTCGTACAGCGCTCTAGAGTCAATGTAACCATGGCGACAAGAACCGAAACTGATCCGCTTTTTACATTTTTCTCTTCTTCTCTTCATTCATCGTATTATGAAACTTTAGACAACGAATTTTGATTGGGGGTCTTTTACTTATACAATCACGCATAGCGCGCAAATATACCACCCATATCCCCGATTTATAAAAAAAAATTCTAATATAACTTGAACGAATCAGCCTAACTTAAATTCAAGTCTGTATGTCATAGACCTTTACAATTTTCATCCCTGGACGACTTCCTTTTTCAGTAACAGACCAAAAAGATTCAAACAACACGTTGCCACATTATATCGCGTGGGAGAAGTGAGAGTAAGAGTAGGAGGGCAGATCAGTAGGAGTTCCCTTGTGCATGCGATTATTCGGCGCTTTATTTTTTCTTCCTCCGTTTTTCCTTAGTTTAAAAAAAAAATACCTCTCGCGGTCTTTGCTTTTTTTTTTTTTCATGTGTCCTTTCAAAAAAAAAGTCATACGGCTCTTGAATTAGAAACTCAGTTCTCGGAAAAAAGAGTGCGAGAATGAGAAATGGCTTTTTTTGAAAATGACATGATAGTTTGGTTGATCATTCGCTTAGCGGGGACTATTGAATCTTCATATTTATTTGCTTGACCGGAAAAGAGAAACCCCGAACTGTTTAAGCTATTGCCTTTCCCAGTAAACCCTTCGAGATCCCGTCATCGCACAAAAAAAAAAAAAAAAAATGGGAACAGATACTTCATCGCTGAACGGATCAAGATTTGCATATGATTGCACTTTGTTTTTTTTTTTTTTTGTAGGGCCCTCAGTTATATTTTGTGCAACATTCAAACCAAATCACATTATGTATCATGCAAAAATCGATGTTGCACCCTGTTATGTTTCTAGAGAGCATCTACAGAATCCGAACATTCGTCATTAAAATGGTAGTGACGTTTAGTGGGAAAAGTGGTGGATCTTGTAGCAGAATCAGGTCATTCAGTATCCAATAAGATCTTTTGTTTGGCTTATTTAACATTCGCTCGGTCGTTGCCGCTTGCCGACCGTTTGGTTCCCACTATTGCCCTTAAATTTTTTTTCGGGTCCGCCTCGCACCAATGCCCCACTTTCGGTTCCAAACCTGTGTAGTTTTGCTTGGCCTCTTTGTCCAGGAGTAAATCGTGGGAAAATCTACAGGAAAACCCTTTTCTGCCTGTAACTTACTCCGCTTAACTACCTCAAAATTACTCATCCAATCTATTGATTCCTGGTTGGCCTGAAAATTATTTGCATTCTTCGAAATCCATGACCCTGCTGAGCTCCTAACATGATGTTGAACATGTCAACATCGTTGGTTGACTAATCAACTTCCCATCATCTCATTGCAATGACATTACTCTTCATTACTACCAGAAAGTAATATGTCATTTTTTACCCTTCTGCGTAATTTACCACGTTTTCGGTTGAATTCCTTACATCATCATCATTCATTCATTGTCCCTTTGATATCACGCTCATGTTTACAAAACGGATAGCCAAGCTTTAGCGCTGCATCAAAAGATGGAATCATGTGAAGTATGTTCTTTTTTAGACTGTTAACGTTAAACGTTACTGGATAAATGCTATTTAACTCTATACCCAATAATCATTGTCGCTGCGGCGACGTGGCAAAAGTTGCATTGTGCATGTGTTTCTTTTCCTCCTTTATTTTACTTCTTTTCTGTATCTACTCCAAGATGAACGGAATAAAACATTGTCAAAATTGAGTAGCCTATTTGAAAGGGGGCCTGAGCGCTTGGTTTAGCAACCATAAAGGTTGTGTGTACGACATTGATATAGTTTGCTTCCACGGAAGGTTTGATTGTTCAGTAAATTCTATTGGAGCTGGATGGGACCGAAAAGTTGGTCCAGGCTGGTCGCGCTAACTCGTAATAATTGCGTTCATGGCCGGAGATCAAGTTAAGCAACTGAGTTTTGCTGGATAAATACTACCCCTGTTGTTGTCTAGTCGTTAAAAAAAAAAAAAGGCATTATTATGGCACGTTCTTGCGTGGCTTTTCATTGATAGCTGAGCCCGCGATGAATATTTATCACCATCATAGACTCCCAGAATAGTGAAATATACCTAAACTATTGTACCTATGATAACATCATGACATGCTAAAATACCTTCGTTTTGTAATGCACCTGTTATCCTATTCCAGATCCAATTCAGACTCAGCAAGAGACAGCTTTGAGGGAGCTTTTTTTTCTCTTTAAAAAAAACATGTTTTTGCTACCTTCGAAGGTACATAATTCAAGGCCAGAGAATCAAGGATATTTCTTTCCTTGAATTATGCAACTATTTTCGAGAATAAATTCTGTAGATCATGCATTTACTTCCATCAAAAGAAGTAGTTGATCACCAAAAATGAAGAGAATTATTTGGATGATATTATATATAATGTGGACAGGATAATACAACCAGATGATATCTTATTTTGGAAAAGTCTTGTTTATTTAGAAATGAGGCGTGATCAAGTTTTTTCTTCCAGGTAGAATGCATAATATTTTCCATTTGAATAGCCTCATGCAGTCAGAGTTAAATAGGTAACTAAGTTCTGGCATTTCGTTGTAATCAGAGGACTACCGAATATTGGGGGTACGATGTAAACCTACTGTCAACACATGTACGTTAATAGCATCCTTCAATAACGTGTTTGAATGCAGGTACGTAAATTAGATAATCCAACTGTAAACGTTGATGCAAATGATTATACCCTTTCCAAAGCGTGAATGTTGCATTGTCTAAAAATAAATGGCAAATCAGGTGTCGTACTTCTGTGAAAGTTTGTAGTACACTTCTTGGTGCGTTATGTAAGTTGTGTCAGCTTTTTGTTCCTGGTTTTGTCTTTTCATAAACAATTGAGAAGATTTATATTACAAACAGCATTCAGTTTTATATGAAAATGGAAGTTGGATAGCATGGCATGTCTGAAAGCATGAATTATGTCGCTGATGAAACGCAGTATGGCCTGGTCGAAGAAAGCTCAAAGTGAGAGTATAAGATGCAATTGATGACCATGATGAATAAAGCCACCGATAGTTTGAAGCAAAATGACATGGACATAAATGTTTGAGATAAATGTCAGTGTAAGGAACAATTCTTTTGTGTTTTTTCAAGTGGACAGTACTTGGCTGAAAAGAATGTTGCTCTTTATCTGCATGAAAACGACAAATCTGAATTCGTGAGCTATTGGATCATCGAGCTCCAGGAAACATAATAGTATCTTTAGTATAAACCTCTACGATTATTTTTGAGGAAATATGAAACACCATAGCGGTTGTAGCCAGAGAAAGTTCTTGTAAGATTTGCCGTTTGTATTACATTCAAGAAGTGGTGATGTCGTACAGTTGTTTTACCTGAGATTGATGCTGCTGCTATTATCTTGATGCGAGCATGTAGTTCCTGGTATACTTCTATTTGTATAAGAAAATGCCCCTCAGGATCACCGTGATTTATCCGTTTTCCGTGACGACAACGCAAGGGAATACACATAACAAGAGAATCGCAATTATATGATGCATTGTATTGCTTTATTGGCGATGTTATCAGTCAACATCGTTCCGCGATGGTGACTGATTCTTGGCAGTTTGTTTTCTTTTCAAGCGATCTGCATTTATACTTCAGTTGCAAAATAGTTCCTGAAATAAAGTAGTGTATGTGATGATTTATCGGCTGGTAGGCAAAAATCCTTTATTGTGACAGAAACACGAAAGTTATGTTTGTTTACACATTTCGTGGAATTATTTGTTGTGTGCTAATTGGTCATTGCAGTGCAGGTCACCTGGATCGTGGACAATGAGTTTGACTTTCACATTGTCCTTGAATGACTTGTAGCTGATCCTTACTTTGACCACTGCATCAAGATACAGGTAAGGGATCAGTGTCTATACACCATTCATATGACAATCTGATATGCCAGCGGAGCGGTATTTTATTTTTAGACAATGCAGCATTCACACTTTTGGAGAGTGGAACATCAATTTCCACCTAAGGCAACCTTTCTTTCCGGAAAAAGTCTATATCGCTGTGTAATACTTTTCCCCAATGGTGTTAGCTTGTACAACAAGTGTTTAACGTTCACATTTGCCGGTTTGGCGTCGGTCGATGGTTCAAGCCAAAACGGTCGGACAAACTCATATTCTGCTTATTCGGGAAATTTAGTAATCCAAAAAAAAAAAACCTAAACGCTGTTCATTCTTTTTATATATCTAGGAGAAGAAAAAGGAAAAGAAGCAGCTCGTGTTGGTTCTGCGCGATTTCTATGGATGCAACTTGAGTTTGCCATTTAACTCAAATTGAAACCCAGATGGAGGATAAATCTTTTCATCGCGAACTTGTAAAGCCGGACCTTGTGAACCCGGGACCCTTCGTTGGTGTAGCCCCAACAATTCTTATCAATGTATTTCGTATTTTCATTAGCACATGATAATTTAGATCTGGTCTGCAAATTAATCCATCACATCAAGAGAAGCCTATGGATATGCAAATGTCACAATGCCTGTCTTTACCGTATAGTCAGTGCAATATTTCTTGCTAAAAAGACCGCCATTTTATAGGAAGGCACGTGTTCTTTACGCCCAACACTAACTACCGAGTTTTTTTTTTTTAAAAAGATCGCTAAGACATAGTACTTTAAACTGCATTTACTAAGAAATATTCAGCCTTAAAGGGCAAACTATGATAGACATTTCGTCTTCGCGGTTTCAGTTACTTTTTGTTCATTATCTCCCTTTGTCTTAAATGTTTTATACTTAATGTTTTTCACTAGTAAAGAACCCTGCATTTACATTTGAACGATTGGTTTTGTTTCTTTTTTTTTTTTTTTTTTTTTTTTTTTTCTGTTTTTTCCCCTTTACTTTTAACCATGGTCTTCACCTCACCATCTGAGATTCGATTGCCCAAATTCGCCTTCCGTGATTGGTTGCTGGCAGTGTGGTATCCCAACAACGTACCCCAATCTGATAAACTTTCTTTCCCTTCTGTCTTCCACCGTTGTCTGGCCATGGACTCCATTCAAAGCGTGCTTCCTTATGCGCTCTCTGCAGTTGTTGCTGCTGGAACTGCTTATTTTTTCATTAACAAGAAAAGTATGTCCTTACTTGGGTGCAGTGCCACCCCTTCTTCTGTTTTCTTCTTTTTTTTCCATATTGACAGAATTTAACAGAACCCGTCCTTGATGCCAAAAACTACAAGGATTTCAAGCTGATTGAGAAGATCACGATTTCTCACAACACTGCCCTGTACGTTGTTTTTATAAACTACCTTCCAGTACTTACGTTTTTGTCTCAGGTACCGATTTGGATTGCCACGCAAAGACTCTGTGCTTGGCCTTCCCATCGGCCAGCACATTTCGGTCATGGCTGAGATCAATGGAAAGCAAATTTCTCGAAGCTATACGCCAACCAGTTCCGATGAAGACCGGGGTCATTTCGATCTTCTTATCAAGGTAAAACCTTTCTTAATAGAAGAGGAACCGTTACTGAACAATGTTTTCATAGTCCTATCCTACTGGCAACATCTCTAAGTTATTTGCCGAACTTAAGTTGGGTGATAACATTGCTGTTCGTGGACCCAAAGGAAACTTCACATATACACCTAACCTTGTTCGAGAGTTTGCTATGATTGCAGGTAAGCGTGAAAGTTTGTGTTCCTTTGGTTAGGCATGATGCTCAATCTTTGCCTTACAGGTGGAACTGGTATTACCCCCATGTTGCAGGTAAGATACAGAGTGTCATGAGATAGATCGTTGTTAATCCGACGTTGTTGCAGATCATCCGAGCCATTTGCAGAAATCCCGAGGATAAGACCAAAGTGAGCCTGATTTTCGCAAATGTGAACGAAGAAGATATTCTTCTCAAGAAGGAATTGGATGAGTTGGCCGCTAATCATGACAATTTGTCCGTCTATTACGTGTTGAACAATCCCCCCGAGGGATGGACCGGAGGTGTTGGTTTCGTTACTGCCGATATGATCCGTGAGAAGTGTGCAGCTCCTGCTAGCGATATGAAGCTCCTTCTTTGCGGTCCCCCTCCAATGGTCTCCGCTTTGTCCAAGGTAAAAAAAAAATGGAATTGCTGTACGCGTTGGTATACGTACTAAAGAATGATTTACGTGTAGGCCGCAGCGGATCTTGGTTACGACAAGCCCCGTGCTGTCAGCAAATTGGAAGACCAGGTCTTCAAGTTCTAAATCTGTCTCATTTAGTTGGCTACCTGATACGATTAAAAAATATAAAATATCATCTTCTTGCATTGACTGTATTCTATGGTACACTTGGCAGGCAAATGGAGGCAATTTGTGTGTATGGATAGGTTAGACGATAAGAGATAGTGACGGGTAACGGATAGGATGGTTCCTTGACGTACAGCTACATCTTACATGTGGTTCGCGTGGAACAAAAATCAAGGAGTTGGGATGATAAATGGTAGTACGGCTTTGGGTGCGAAGGTTACATTCTCTTTAGCTTTCTTATGCGTCTGGCAGTGAGTGTGTTATCATCTACTTTTTAGGTTTCGGTAGGTAGCACCTCCTTCCAAATCAACTGTTAAAGATAGTGTTTTGTTCATTCATGCATCGGGACCAATGGACAACGAATTCCGAGTGATAAAAATGGTCAATGAAAAAATTGTTCTGAAATCTATCAAATGGATGATGCGTTATCGGCTAAACGTTTTGCCATTTTTTTTTTACTTTTTGCTTGCAGCGTCTTCACTGGCTGCTGATGGCATCGTCCATGGCTTCACCATCAGCGAATACGAAGGTAACAGTAGAAGATATAGAAAAAGGAGAAATATTCTAACATGATGAGGTAGCGATTATACATCGGTAATCTAGAATCTACAGTTGATGAGTAGGTCCATATTGACAAATGCACAATTGAATTGAAGTGTCCCGTTAGGTACGCTATTGTCAAATTATTCGAACCATTTGGAAAAATCACGTTTCTCGATTTCATGTTCCATTGGAATGGGCCGAGAAAAGGTCAGCCTAGAGGATATTGCTTTTTAGAATACGAGAAGAAAGAGGTAAAGCATCATTTTCACGTGCAGTTGGTTTTGTGTCTGATCCAGTAGCTTAGGAAGCGCTAGAAGCAATAAACGAATTACATGGGCGCATCATAAAGGGACGACCGCTAGTAGTATCATTTGCTCATATGGTAACAGAAGCCTTGCCTATGCTAAGATTGGCTAAACAGACGACTTCTTAGACTGCGGGTCAAGACGATACAAAGGGAAGGCGCGGTCAAACTGCCACGAACAATTTAAATCGACCGAATGCTTTTACCATATTAAGAACACAAAAGATGGCGAATGCAAGGTAAAAGAGTCGAAGGTATCCATCGTTGTACTGAGCTGCCTTTTTTTTTTTTGTAGCACGGATGCAAAAATCCAAGCTATTGAACGGAAACTCGCCATGCTAGAAAAGGGCAAAACAAACACGACACCGTCAACTTCGGTAGGACACTCAAAATCGATACGATCGGCATTATCCACCGAAGCCAATAAGTCCAGAGATACCACCTCAAATCATCGCTATAAACCATACTAAAAAGTTACAAGAGTCCGCGACTCCGCAGCATCTTCCTATACATAAACTGCATTTTTCTTTGAAATATACTTCCTGATAACAGTATTTGCTTTTCCGATGTAACAGCTAGCATGCATGCTGGATGGTTATACAAAATCGTGTTTTGAGGACAATTTATTGGCGGACACATCGGTACAAACTAGTCCGAGAATTGCATATCATAACTAGAAGCACATCGGAGATTCACTATATACGATACGACATTGCATGGATGAGTGGTTGGTGTATTTCCGCGACGGAGTCAAGACAATTGCAATGATGAGCTAAACCTTCTGGAACGTTATCATCTGCGAATTAAAGAATATTTTATAGATTCTGAGAGTTAAAACATAGACAAGTGCGTAAGTCGGACTTAACGGAGAAAGTTTGTTGCAAACAGATCTGTAAGCATCGGATTATTGATACACGATGCTGTTATTCCAGTGTCGCCTTCAGAAAAGACATTTATTGAAGTTCCATAAGCATATTAGCCAAGTAGGTAAATCTGAGATCCTTGGTCAATCCCGCTATTGTGGGTTTTCACAAATAGCAATTGATTCTTCCGTGTCAACTTCTCAATACATCTATTCTGCACCTGCAGCCATAGCATGTGGTGTTATTGGAATTTTGGCAAAGTTAAGTAAAAGGAAGCTTGCCATTCGGAGAAGAAAAGCCTTTATGACTATTTGCAAACAAATGTGATTACCTTCTCGTTTAGTGTCAATCGCAAACGGACAGAGTCAGGACGTCGGGGAGATTCACGAATTTTACGGAATACATCTTAAGTTGGCTACTGATATAAGCTTTTATCGTTACTTACATGGACAAATGAAGTTGTGAGATTGGATGTAATTTGCTGGAGTTAAGCGTGTCGCCAGAAGAAAGGAAACACGGGATACTCCAAAGCCTTTAGAGTTTGCGTAGAATCTACACATAGCTTCCTTTGATCCTTTCCTTTTCCCGTCAGAGGTCTACTGCACCAAACAGCCGATGGAATTGTCAATCTTGTGTGAGTGACAGACCCCCACGCAACGCGAAAATGCATGCTAAATTACCTGACCAACCTACATGATGACTCTGTTCAGAAGACAACTATTTCGCATCAGACATAGCACTTCTCAGGAACCTTTCTGTTTGTACTTTCCCAGAAGATACACTTTTAGGTTTACATCATACCTTTTGTATAAGTTAGTGCACGCGTTAACGGCCATCCTACCGATGCATCAGTAAAGAAGTAGCTTAATTTTTACTGTAACTGATCATGTCTTTTTGACACAAATGTATTTCTGAGAAGCATATTTAAACAAGTGTACTACTTCCATGGGAGAGAATTTCCTTAAGAAAATTTTAGCATTCCAAATCAAATGCAAGTTTATCAACTGGTACATAGAAGAGGCATGATTTTTGTAGAAAAGGTCAAACAGTGACAGCGGCTTGACAACAACAGATATAGGTTGCGATGTTTTGATAGACTTTGCTGTCTGTAATTGATCCGATTGCAATGGTACTACTTGCATAGAAAAGAATATTTATAATGTGTCGCCGTGGTAGTACAATTCAATTTCAATGCTTTGCATTGTCTCATCGTCCTCCACAAAGAAAAACATATTCCAAATCGGTAACTGTAGAGTACCAAGTAAAAAAAAAAATCTAGTTATATTTAAACTTTTTTCAATGCGAATGATTGTATGCGAAGGTTGTGTAATGTACATAAGGGATCATAGGAATAGATGGAGATTTGTAGGGTGGGAAGGGAGGTATGGTTTTAAATCAATAATTAATTTTGTTCGTTACTTAGAATGGATTTGAGGGTTTCGTAAGTTGGGAAGAAGATACCGCAGATGCCGAACCACCAGAAGCTTCTAGGGAGGGCACCGGCAAAGAAGGTGCGATAGACCTGTACTGAGCGTCCCATGGAGGTTGGGTGGGCCATCGCACGATGGAACAAGTCCTTAGTAACTTCAAGTACGGACGATGACTTCATTCCTACTGAAGCACGCTGGGTAATCATGCGTGTACGGAGGACATCCATGGGTGTGGTAAAGTAGCCAGCCAAGAAACCGCTGACACCGCCGTACATGATACTTTTGAAGGTTGGAATGTCTGCTTCGATATCTTCAAAGCTTGCGTTTGCTACCAGATGGTCTTGCATTGTGTTTCGTCTCTGCAGCCAGTCTTGGCGTACAGATCGGTGGTGGAATGCTTTGAAGTTTTCGTAGGATACCAGCAAGATAACCATGAAAGGCGAGTCACGGGCGGCAATTGCCCAGAAACCCTTGAAAAGACCTCGGGGACCTTCTTCCAGCAAAGTCTGACGAACGACGTAGCCCGCTCGTTGACCATGTACACCATAGTGGTCTGTCTGCAATCTGAAATAGGGTTTAGTTCTTGTTTCTTTCTGAAGTCATAAATACTTACTTGGCGGTAATCACTTCACGAGGAACCTTGATGACACTAGAGGCCAGATCGCCCAACACTGCGGACAAAGCGGTGGCGGGGATTGTTTCAATCAAAGGCTTTCTCTGTTTGCCCATATCTGGAAGCATTTGGCTCTTGCAAAATTCATAGGTACTAAAGCGTGCACCACCCTAAAGATAGATGTGTCAGAAAATGCTGGCTGCTGATGGTCATAGTGTAAGTTCTTACCTGACCAGCAGCACCCATGGCTGACACAAAGAAACCCTTGCCCAAACTGCGGGCAGTTTCTCTTGAGAAGATCGATCGCCAATTTCCGGAAACATTGGCCTGAATACGGGTTTTGATGGTATCCAGAGGATGCATACATGAGTAGGACAGAGACAAGCCGACGGCTCCGGCAATGAAGTGATCTACACAGACACAAGTGATGTGAGACAAAACCTGTCGAGGTCTCAGCAATTGTTCCACATACGTTTGAACTTTTGTGCTTCAACTGCTACGTCGATAGAAGGTACGGATACAGACACCATGGTGATTTATGATTGTTACTAGGGACAAGTAAAGAAAAAGGATGTGGATCGAGCAGAAACCAGCATTTTTATCTTATCATAAGGGTGAGTCAAGTGATTAACCAATCAGATTTCTGGAATATTGCAAACGCTCGTTGATTTGGCTGTCATACTTGACTCACATTGATATGGTGGTTTTACTGAACATAACTCGCTTCCCCCCTAAAATCAATGTTATGTCACTCGGTTCTTCAAATTAGCTGTGGCTATTTTTCTTTATTTATGTTTGTTGTCCTTCTGCAAACATTCACCATCTTTTCGAAGTACTATTCCATTGCCAGAAGCTTTTCCTTCGAAATAAAATCCACCAAAACTCAAATCCTATCTGTTCCATCTCATCCACAAGTACCAAAAAAAGAAAAGGGCCCTCTGGTTTTTTTTTTTTGTACAGTTTGCTGTGTTTCTCTCTTTCTTCCTAAATCGAATATCACTAGTTAACGGTTGCAACCATGTCTTGTGATAAAGATAAATTTTGGCGTGCAGCTTTACTGTTCGTTTGCCGCGATGTCATCAAAGGGATGAACGTTTGATGATCATTGGTCACTTTTAAATTTTTTAATTTTATCCCAACGGGCAGTGTGGACAGTTGCAAGTAGTAGAGGTTTATTGTGTTTTGCTTATATAGACACGGACAAACGCTGATAGCCCGTAAACCAAAATTATAATTTTGCTTTGGATGCGCCAACAGATCTACCATCCAAAAAGTGTTTCCTTGACTTTATGTATTATTCCTACATGTCTCGCTTTTTCTACTGATCCTCCAGAGCGAACATTTGGTCCTCCAACGACGCTCACACCTGCTTTTCCGCTGCCAAGACCGACCGGTGGTTGTTTAGAGACATCCAGCTTTTTATACAGGTCTTTTCCCGAAACGATCACGCCGCTGCCATTCATTTTCGGTTCGCCATGGTCTGCTGGTGCCAGCACGACGCCTAACATGTGACTTTGGCCGATAATAACGCCATTGCTATTTACTGCATTTTTTGCCGCTTCGCTCGATGCATATCGTACGCTGATCCAGTTGCCTGGTGTTTGATGATGCTCAACAATATCGCCATACTTGCTCAAGTGCAAAAGAGCGTCAGGTATCATGTTAGGTAGAATGCCGAAAACATTAATCGTCGTTTGTTCGTGCTTTGGTGCAGACTTTTCGGGGCTAACGCGGTCATGTTAGCCTTCATATATTTTGGCCAACTGTTATGTCTATCCTGCCTTTGTGTATCTTTAGATTTCTTTGCGGCATCTATCGCTGTACAGGTTTTTAATATCAATTTACAATCCCATCCAGGGCACATCATCTTACCTTCTTCTGGTATACTAAATAAATTTGTCCCCTCTGTTGATGCCTTGAAGTATTTTCGTCGTGTGCTTTTACAGCATTAGATTCTTCCCCTATATCCTACCACACTTACTCTGTCTCTGCTTGAACGTCAGGTAGCCTCTTTCCATTTGGTTTCTATTGTTTTACGTTCAGTTTCTTCGTTCAAGGCGGTGTTAGGGAATGTTACTTCTGAAGTTGATCCTGCCAGGAATCCTGGGACGCTTGTCTGATTTGTGTAGGGTGATGACGCCAAGGATGTCCTCCTGATTTCTGCTACGGGTGGTTTCGAGGGGAGGGACGAAAAGTCGGTTGTACGGTGATTCGACCCGACGAAAAAGCAGGGAGGACTAGATAAACGTGATACCTCTTCAGACTTTACAGAATAGTATGATGCTGATGTTTCGCCGAAGCTATTTTGCTTCTGGATAGAGTTTGCTGGATTCTCCTGCGGGTCGGGTAATTTGACTGGTTGTGTGGAGTAAAAACAGGTTGTATCGGTCACCGGAAGAAATAATGTGGAGCTACGGTGAGACGATCCCTGCGTTTGAGTTATAGATGGATGGCTAAACATTCGATAATCGCGGTAAGGTTTGAAAAACACGAGAAGAAGACTCAAATTTTTTTGTAGAAATTGCAGTGTGTTTGTTCGCCGCTTGGAAATTTTTTTTTGCGTCAGCCAAGTGACGAAAACCCTGTTGTTCAGCCCTGTATAATCCGAAGTTACTGCAACTGCCACGGACACAATCATTCTTTGTTCCATTAGCGTTGACCTTTGACAATCGTAGTATAGCATTTGCATAGTTGTAATCAGTTTTAAGCGTCCACTATACTTTCCTGAGTAGATGAGAGGCTACTGTCATGGTACAAACTTTGGTTTGATATGTGTATCATCCTGGAAATATATCACTCTATTTTTATGGTATCAGTGATTTGAATGTTTTGGTTTTCAGTTTCTTTATGGTAGTCATAAAAACTTGCGCGATAGCAGGTCTATCCAGTCTTGAAATATTAATATTCAGTTGATTGAATACAGTAGTTTTGAAAAGCAAGAGTGATTGAGTCTAAGTCATATTTGTTTGGCTTTAGAATTATTCTTGTACTGACATATCTCACATTATAATAGTGGGAGGACTTTACATCCTCTATTACTTTGCGTCTGGCTATCTTCGATTATACATTCAATAAAAGTGGTCTATATAGCGCTTTTGTACCAACAAAGACAGGCTTATCACTGTGCTCTGAGTAGGATTTTTGGTTGGTATGTACTTTATTTGCAGGCATCAAGCACTTGCCGATAATCAAAAGTGGCTGAAATTCTGGATAGGGCGGAGGTTACGCATGATACGGAACGTTATTCGTTTGTTTTGCAACTGCTTATTTACCTTGCTGCTGAATCTAAACAAAATATAGACTATGTTCGTAACAGTGGCAAATGATTTCTTCATTGCCTTTAGGTCGCCGGTACAGCTTCATTAGTTCTACACGTTTCACGTTTGGAGAAGACTGGTCAAAGACATCACTGCGGCGAATTTGGGGGCGTTTTGCCAGTGGTTTAAGGGCAGTTTGGGGCATCCTTTTGTGGGCATTTTTTGCTCCCTCACCTACTGCATTACATCCCTCTATCCTTAACTTTAAATACTATGTTAATTGTGACAAATATGGTTATTTGATTAATATCAAATTTGAGTATACTGCGCACAATTCTATAGTATTAGATACATTCTATTGCCACATTTTTGTAGGTGAAAGCTTCTATTTACTCGTTTTGCAGGTGAAAGCAACCAATAAATATTTTTGAAATGACGCGACGTGTTGGGTAAATAGTTCTTTTATTCAACATTTTATGTAACGATATACTAAGGGTATTTCTTAATTTTATAACACAGCATTAAAGACATGAGTAGTTATGACAACCTATGCGGTACCTTTGTTTATTTTTTCAGTTCGATTGTGGTAGTGTGTCCACTTTCTAGAAAACATGCACTCTACAAACCAGTTGTTCTTGCGGCGATTAACTGGGATATCAATAACCGTTGCCTTGTCTGCGATCTCTTTGCATAAATATTGCACTCTATAGGCTGGAACGTATTGCCAAGACGGATTTTCCTTACCAAAGAGTTGCTTAACTTCCGGCAGCAATCCTTATGCACCTTCTTGACTATTTCTCCAAGAACGTTATAAGCAACATCAACGTCAGGTCTACCTAACGAAAGAAGCGTCTCTTTCTGTTGCTTTATCGCCATATCCCTCAGTTTTCGCTTTTTGGGTGTTGGGACCAAAGAATTGCTTTTCGCCTATATCAACCAGATCATTAATGAGAGAACGATTTTGGTTGACTTCATACCATCTGTGTGTGCTTGTTTAACTTGTATTCAAGTTCCAGGACGGTGTCGAGCTTTTTGTCGATCGCATCGATCTTTTCGATAAGCAAGACTATCGCGCTAGGATCCATCTTAGTTTAATTAAAAAAATTAATAAATGAAAAAGAAAAAGAAAAAGCAATACAAAAAGTAGAAAGCGCTTACGCTTATTTCTATTACTTCTCACGTGGACTTGTTGCTACATCCATAATAGTGTGACTAGAATGTTGGGTGGCCAAGTCTAGTTTAAATCTCTGACATATATAATAGCTTTCTGCTGTTACTAAGTTGAGCCAATACCTTTCATCTATACCCAGAGATACTTGATCGTGTACAGTACAGCATTGGGACCAAGAAAGCGACACACATTTGCTATTACTGTAAAAATTTGATCCATGCAAAACGATACCTGAGTCACGTCGTTGGTTTCTCTCAGATTCGCGATAATGTATGCTATCATAATAGGACTAGACAGATACAAATAGAGAGATCTTCTCTTCAAGTGTTACGCAAGATACCTATATTTTTGCACTCTGGTACTTCTTTTGCAGACGCAATTTGGAGTGCTTTAGAGAACATCAAAGGCGTTATATACAGCTCATTACGTAAAAGGATAGCACTGTTCGGGCCATAGGATAACCAACTGCGGTACTCCGGTCACGACTTGCTAGTCCTGTACTAAAGAGGATTTGCAGCCACACGCCTATTACCTAGAGTGAGCCTCCCTGATAAGCCGAAGTGCTTTTTCCCTTTAAACAAAAAGTATTTTCTTGATATGCAGTTTGTACAACGCATTTCCTTTTCACTATTTCCTTCAGGCGATTCAGCTTTCGAGATTTCAGTTCTCATGGATAAAAAAGGAAAATGTGAGATCAACATTGATATTGGCTGGTGTCTGCGACATCAAAATGGTTATCCTTCCGCTGGTGGAAGAATGGTGACGAAAATTTGCATAAATGTTCTCCGTTGTGAGAACTTTTCCTGTAGTCTATTTGATGTTGATATCCGCCCGAGGCACAAGAAGAAACTTATGGATACCCAGTGCGATGACGGACAATGAATGCAGAGCTAAACTGGTGCATATTTCCATGTAAAGCGCGAGTGCATTTCTTCTTTTGTAGTGGTCTTTGTCGCCTATATCCTGGCAATGGTAAAGACGAGAATATGCATTCGTATGGAGTATATCAAGTGAAGCATCTCTCCGGAGAAGGTCGTCACAAGTTTGAGACACTTGTGCAGGCAAACAAGTCTGCAACTCCTAAGTCACTTGTTGTGGGAGTGAACAAGCATTCTGCAGACCACAACACTTCCCGCAACATCGACCATGGGATCCTGCAAAACTTGGATAGGACGACATATGAACGCAATCCCGTTCTTAAAAGTACGGAATCACGAAAATACAGAACTCTTCTGTAGAGGAAATGTGGGATATCCAATCGTCCTACGAAGGCTACTTCACGCATTTTAATATACGCAATACTTCATGTCATTGTTTTTGACATATGGTATTAACTTTCGTGACAAGGATAATTTCCGGGGGATAGCAGTAGATTTTTCTACAGCTCAGCAAAATGAGTCCCTAACCGCGTATAATCAACTGACTGGACGCAATGACAGTTCTATTTATATAACGTGCTGCTTTATGCATTATGCACAGTCAGTTAAGCGCATATCGTCTATCTATACTGTTATGCCACCTAGTAAGCGCAAGGAATTCAAAATACTTGCATATACCTTACGCAAAGTACCAGATAGATGAAATTTGAGGGACTATGTGAAAAGATGCTACGAGAATTTCCAGCTACGTTAAAATGGTTGGACTGATGGTAACGTGAGCCTATCTATGGTATGATTTTTCACTCAAGATCAAGGATGAAGTCACCCGTGATGAATCATCCTATTCAAACAACCAATGCGGTCGAGTCTTACCGCAATGACTTGTATAGCAACTTTAAACGAAGACGATCCCTTGCGACACTTTACGGCGGCGGGGGGGGGCAGAAGCTATTACAAAAGGACAGATGCTTCCAGAAAACAGAAAAAGCCAAGAGGCGAAAAAGAGAAGGAGAAGGAGAGAAAGAAAAGAAGATGTACAAGTAACGAAGAGGTTCACGTGAATGACGGGCGAGTCCCCGATACAGTAGATGAACTATTGGGAAAACCAGCATCTAAAATGCCGAAAAAGACTGTCTTCAGGTTAAAGAATGCTTTATCTACGTCAAAAACAGCTACGTCTAAATTGATGGATGTTGTTAGAAAATTCCTTCCCGGCGTTCAGCCCCAGCATCCGAGTATATACCAGTTCGATCCTCGTTTTGCTCGTCAGCCAACCGCGGTTCGACTCGTGCATGGCTTGTGAAAGGCAATTACCGAGTAAGTAGATCCATAACATTGTATGTCAGATATTTCATTTTGGTACAGATACCTTGTCGGTATTTAGGGTACAGGCTATCTTAAAATACAGATAACACCAAAGCTCTCTGACATAAAGAAAAGCCCATCGAAAGCCAAACAAATGGTTATAG
Organism: Saksenaea oblongispora B3353; assembly: GCA_000697495.1. NCBI lineage: Eukaryota > Fungi > Mucoromycota > Mucoromycetes > Mucorales > Saksenaeaceae > Saksenaea > Saksenaea oblongispora. The sequence goes on from JNEV01001249.1 coordinate 26,745, forward strand.
TCATTTTCTTGGGAGACACATTATTTTTGTTATTATTTTCAGACGCTTTGACTAAATCAGTTGCTTTGTAAGCATAAGAGTTTTCTAGTCGATGTATCTATCAGGTTGGGTATAAAAAAAAACAAAAATCTTGTTTATGTTGCACATGCGCAGGGTAAGGTTTTTATTGCGACATGTAACGGTAGATAACGCGATATATCGTACGTTTGTATGCTGCGGTAATCTTATCGATCTGGGTGGGCGCCTCTCTCTCTTTGATCGGATAAACATTAAGCCTGCGTCTTTTAAGTTGGCAACGGTTGAACCAGCGACGTTGCCTTTTTTCTTTTTTTCAAGATGAGCTCCATGAAGAAATTACGCATTCTCTGTCTGCATGGATATGTGCAGAATGGACCGGTATTTCGAAAGAAAACAGCAGTTGTGCGTAAGAAGTTAGACAAAGTGGCTGACATGGGTAACTTGAAGGAGTAGCTGAGTCATGGAGACATTGAAGAACTCATGACAAACATGTAGTTTATGTTACGGCACCCCATGTGGTTGTGAACCCAAAGTATACTTCAGAAGCTCACCGTGAAGCAGCAGCGGATCCAAATGCGCCTGAAGGTAACAATGAAATGGAAACGAATGACAGTTTTTTAAAGTAAGAATGGTGGTGTAGAGGCAAAAGCATTTGGATGGTGGCATGCGGATGAGATTACACCAGAAGGCTATTACCCGGGATTTGTAGAGTCAGTCGAATATTTGAAAAAGATTTTAATTGAAGAGGTGAGAGCATAAACCCTTATTATTATTTCGTTTTGACAATTTTATGCAGGGACCTTTTGACGGCATCTTTGGATTTTCTCAAGGTACACTGATTTTTTTTTAAAGAAAGCATCATGTCAATGCCTACTATTTATTAGGAGCTTGTCTTGCTGCTATGTTGACAGAATTGTTGGAGAACCGAAGTCTTGTACCAGGGCTTATATCTCCTGATTTCCAACATCCAGCATTTAAATTTGCAATTGTTGTTGCTGGATTTATACCAACTTCCCAAACAGCTACGGGTAGTGTATTTCAAAGTAAAATCTCTACACCAAGTATGCATATGTTTGGCGAGAAGGATACATTGGTTTTACCCGAACGTATGAAGGCACTTACGACAGTATTTAAAGATCCGGTTGTGCTTCCACATCCGGGAGGGTAAGTTTTGTACGACAAAGTGCCACGAGGTTAACTTGATAAAATAGCCATGTGGTACCAACTAATGCAGCCAACCGGAATGAAATAGCAGCTTTTGTATCCAAATTTACTATAGAGGAAGTACCTAGTTCATAGAATGGTTTGTAATAGAGAGGGTTAGATTGGCTGTGTTCGATCATGTAACACCGCGTCCCGGGATTTAGCCGGACAATTCCGTCAAAAAGAAAGTTAACCTATCAAACTTGTATACACCCTAAATCAAAAACAGATCAGAAAAAAGATAGAAAAAAAAATTCATTTTTTCAATGGTGAATAAAATAAAATAAAAAATAAAAAATAAAAATAGAAAATACAAAAAACTTTAGCCGTTAGGTTCCAAAGTACAAAAAAAAAAAAAAAAAACATGAGAAAAAAAAATTTTTTTTTTTTTTCGTCAATGTTTGGCTTCGTGCTCCGACGTGGAGACTTCTTTCCTTTCCGTCTGTCGTTTTTCGGTATCTTTTTGTTCTCCTTTCATTCTTTTCTTTTTTTTTTTTTCTCTTTTGATTTTATTACCATAAGCTTGTTTTTTGTTTGATTCTTCCTTTCTCTCTTTCTCAAATATACGGTCATTGCTTTAGTCAAGTCCTATAAATACACACACAATACACATACAGACACACACACACTCATATACACACACACGAACGTAAACGTACATACGCACACACCAGCTTCTCTCCTTCTTTTTATACACCAGAAAAGAGAAAAGAAAAGACACTTTAAAAAAGTTCATCTTTTTTTTTTTAACATTGCCATCAGTTTGAATCAAACTTCATTCCTCCAACTGTAAGTACCTGGTTATTGTCATTTTATTTGAATCTCAGTCTGAACTTTAATGAACTAAACAACATATCAGATGCAATTTGTTCAGGGACCATACTACGGTTATCCTCAACCGTCTACAAATAATACGCCTTCAGATCAACATATTAATATTCCATCTACTGGATTACAATTTGTTTCACCTCAACAAACTCCACCTACTATTCAAGGATATACCAACTTAACTAAACCTAAAAGAAAACAAGTTAAAAATGCATGTGGTAAGTTAAATTTTTTATTATTATTTTATGAATCATTTCTTATTTTTATATATATATAGTGAACTGTCAAAAGGCCTGTAAAAAATGTGATGATGGTCGACCCTGTCAACGTTGTATAAAATATGGTTTGACCGAGACATGTGTCAACTCTGTTCGTAAAGAACGTAAAAAAGGTGTCAAACGTGGACCTTACAAGCGTAGAAATCAAAATGAAGGTTCACCATCCGAAACATCTTCTTCTACACCTTCGACACCTGTACCAACATCCGTACCTTCCAATGGTTTGTATTCTCCGGGAATGGTTCGCAACAATACTGTACCGATGTCGTATCCAGGTTACAGTAACCCAACCCATTATGAACCCTTTCATGATTATCAACCCATGGTTGCTCCTTACAATATGATGCCTTCTTCACTTCAACAACAAGTTTATCCTCCGACCATGTCCTACCAGACGGCAATGAACCCTGTTGCTCAAACTCAATCTCCGGTCATGCATGGAAATTTCAAGCAACATGTTGCACAGACATCCACCGTGGCTGAAAAACCCGTCAAAGGATCAGAGTCCGACGAAGAAGGCTCCAAGTTAAACATCTTGTCGCAACTGTGTAGTGCAGTATTGGATCATAATTCAGATACACCGAAACAAGAACAAACAAATGATTACAATTCGTCATCTTCCGGTAGACAGCAAGAAGAAACAGTACCTTCTGGTTATCGTAACGTACCAACTTCTTCTTCTGCTGCTGCTACTCCTGCTTATGGTGCCTATGTCAATCATCCTATTCAAAATCGAAGCACAATGTATGTCAATGCAGCACCTTCGACACCAACCCCGACCCTCGGATACGCCACCCCAGCGGAGAAAAACTCAATGTTGCCATCGTACCCTTACCAGCAACAACAACAACTACCAAATACAACACCAAACGCGAACTGGAATAACAATCCCATGTCTCCATGGTAAAACAAAAAACAAAAAAACAAAAAAAAGGACAAAAAAAGACCCCCCAAAAAAAAAAAGATTTATGCCCATCATCCTTCGTAAGAAATTGCATGCCAACTTTCCCCTTTCTTTTCTTATGGGAAGTCGGTCTATTTTAAGTTTTTAGAGCAACATAGTACACTAGATTTTTTTTTTTAAGATAATGATTTGTGTACATATCCATTGCCATCATCCATCAAAAAATTTTATTTTTCTTTCTACTTTTTCATATCAATAAATGACCAATTATGTACGATTTCATCCGTTATTTAATGTGAAAATAGAAGTACACAGGTATAAAATGAGTTTTGTAACACAACTAACGTCATGGATGGCGGAAGCAAAGCTAAGTAGATTGGTGCTACTGTGCCACGTTTAACAAAACAATCTGACAGGTTGAATGACTTCATCCCAGATAGACTATTTTACCTGTCACGTCAACACATACGCAATCGTTGGGGGTGGGGGTTACTGTGAAGTAATAAACATTTATTATTGATGCCAGAATATTTTAAAGGAGTTGTACAGGATCAAGAGGATGTGTTTCGGATGAGGATGGCCAATGGACGACGGTATTTAAATTCGGAGAGGTGGAAGTGGGTAAATCTGAACCTTGTTGACAAAAGCCAGCTAGAAATTCATAAGAAGTCAGTCATCTAACACCATCTCTAAAATCATTTACGTTGATTGGGCACAAATGGATGGAGGAGCATATACGAAGGTGAAGGTGGAACTTGTTGGGTTTTTTCTGTCGGAATCGATGAGCCGAGCCTTTCTTTTTTTTTTTTTTTTTTTTTTTTTTTTAATCCTTGTCCAACACTTACCGTACGGATGACCAGTGCTTGTCACACTTCCACGATGATTTCCTCCTTGTGAAGGATAAATCACATCATCGATGATTTCATCTTCATCAACATCATTGTTCCATATATCAAAGGAAGACGTGGTAGAAGCAGACCATGGCGGACAAGGAATAGGTGGCTGCCATACCGTGGTCTGAGCAGGGAGAGATTGTGAAGCAGGAGGAGGAGGAGGAGGAGGAGTCGTATCGACTTCGTGCGCAAAATTCAGCTGAGCCAGCAGCCTTTTATTTTCGCGCTGAAGTTGGAGAATCTGGTACTGGTATCGGTCTTCCTTTGTCTGACTTTGTTTTACCCAATCCAAGGCCTTTTCCACAATCTGGCCTTTGGATGGACGCCGGTGGTTTTGAAGATTGGGTAGTGCCTCTGCTAATTGACGAAACTTGCCATTTAAACTGACACGTCGTGCACGTTCGAGTGCATTGTGCTCAGCTCGTCGCTCTTCTTTACTCAATGATGGTCTACAAAAGAAAACATCAACATCACTATCGCTCATGTTTGTGTCCTCTCACCTTTTTTCAAATAAGTTGGAAGGTGGTGGTGTCATCTCATTATCTTTCATCGGAGGGCTATCTTGATCAAGTAGAGGATGGTACGATGGAAACAAGGTGTATGTGTGGCACTCGTTCAAAGACGTCTGCACATGTGAATGAAGATCATGCATTGATTTACTGCAACGGAGAACATGGTGTGAAGGATACATAGAAGAAGGTGAGAGAGATAAACAAGACGATAACGGCGATGCCATATCTATATATATGTATGAGAATATTGTTACATCGGAATAACCCCATGATGGTTTTTCCCTCCCGGAGTCTTATCTCGATCTGAAAGAGTCCGTCTCGCTGGCTCTCCCCCCATCGCTCCCCCAAACTTTTTTTTTTAAAAACTTACGAGCGCGTTCTAGTGTCAATGCAACAGGTTTAGTGTCTCTTCGGAGATGCTGAAAAGGAGAGGTAAACAAAATAGGTTGTTTGTGGATGAACTAGCGCGGAAAATGCAGGAAAAGAAAATATTTACCATGGTGAACGGTCCACTTGGCTTGAGCGAGCTGTTCTATTTTTTGTCTAGCGGCATACCAACTTTCTATATAGCTTTGACACCCAAAGTCGCCAAGAAATGAGTCCTAAAATGGGGGGAGGCAAGTTAGACCCTGTTCGCACTTATCCCTCCGTTGGTCCATGAAACTACACCAATCAAGGGAGATTTCAGTTCATTCCCTTTTCCGATCTAGAATTTCGATTCTCACGATTTGTGGCTGTTACTAACAGACAGTCAATGACATTCTCTGTCTTCTAATTGCTAATGTTCCACTATGCACACTACCAAAAAGTGCTGGCCGCCTTTTTTTAAGTTTTTTTTTTTTTGGTTACTCCTTTCATTCTATGCCAAAAAAAAAGGATCGACCGACTATTCGGATGAGCTGTAGTCCAAGCGGTTATTCAACAAGGTCTGCGTAAGAATCACCGGAAAAAAAAACAGGGGGGAGGCAAGCAACACTTTCGTAGAGTGACGACATTGCCTCTGTCGTGTGTACCCCATGGACAAGGCATGAATCATTTGGCGCGGGGCATACAGCAAAGACAGATCATGAGAAATAGAACAAGTGACCATAAACAAAAAAAAATGGAGCCAGCTGCTGTGCGACATCTATAGAGAAGGCATTTGGAGGTAGATAAATCCCATGACGACGTGGACAGTATGCTATCGGCAGCTTAAGTGGTTGTTTTCGTTTTACCGGATTCTGCAACTTTTCTATTTTATTGCAAATTACTCGATTGATCGGAGGAACACGAAATAGGGAAATTCCGTTGGTCTAAACAAGGAAACCCTTGGGTACCTGTAATCTCTTTTCTCTGCGCGCGTGAGACACGTGTGGATTCCCGCCGATCCTCATTGCATTTGACAAAAGAGAAAAAAAAAGGGCTCATTAACAAAACCTTTTCGTATCTTCCCATCAAATTATCCTGGTGTCACCACTGCATGTGTACCACATGTCATCTTTCCCAACTACTTATCTATTCCCGGGAATTCTGATGAATTGACAGGATGCATTTGTTCGGTGTGTTTAAATCCGCGCATATCAGACTTACCTAACTATCCTGATCCTCGGAAAGGAAAGGATAATAGTTATTTTTTACGCTAAAAAATAGCGTATACTACCCTATCGCGATTTCATTTGAAAGCTACACTTTTTTAGGTAGTTTTCTGATCATCCTATCGATTTGTTGAACCTTAAAAAGTACCTAATAACTCCATCAGGTAAAGCCTAAGCCCGAGACATTGTACCAATTCATGATCTATTGTTTTAAAGAGACGTGGTGCCACAAACCTTATGTGTTCGTCCTCGTCTCGACATCTTGACGTTCATTCGTTATCTTGTAGAGACAACGCTACCAGTCGGATCCCCTGAAAGTAGATGGTGTATATACCGGAGATCCTCAGGGCACTGGACAATCAGCAGTCACTTAAGATCTTCATTAAAAAAAAACGTATTCAACTCAAAACTACTTTGTCCTACCATACGTCCTTCGGGCGAAAAGGCATCAACGCTCTGACCAATGGGACGTTCAGGTGTCTGAAAAAAAGGAAGTGCAAAAAAAAGGTCACGGTGACTACTGTCTTTGAAATCTTTGTCTTTGCAAGCAACAGCAACAGTTTACACTCTCAGTTTCTAATTCGACATGGGAAAAAAACAAACGACAAGAGAATTGTTAGATGCTGATTTGGTTACGCTTGAAGAGGGAACAGACCAGCAATATGCTCGTGTTATTGGTCCTCGAGGCAATTCGCAGCATGAAGTTGAATTCGTGAATGGGGACCGGAAGCTGGTCACGTTACCACCACGGTTCCGCAACACCGTTTGGGTCAAGCGAGGCAAGTACCATGTTTTTCTTCCTCCCCTATCTAGTTCTCATTTTATAAAAAGGGCATTATGTGATTGTGGATCCATCCATTGGCACAACGTCTGAAAAAGTGGGCGGAGAAATTGTCCATGTTCTGTTCCCTAAGCATATTAAAACACTGCAAAACAGTGGCAAGTGGTAAGTAGGGAAAAAGTCGAAGACTTGGCGCACCTGACATATTCGCTGTAGGCCGTCGGAGTTTTCCAGAACACAAGATCATTCACTGCAGGATGACGAGGAGGATGATCTGTTTGTGAACAACAATCGACCCGTTCTCTCCGAAACAGAGGACGAGAGTAGCGAAGAAGAAGAATAAGAGGAAATGGTCCAACTGCGTTCTTGTACAGAAAAATAACCCATACCCTTTTTTTCCTGTATATACATATAGATGATAAAAAGCGATTTATTGATAGATTTAATCCATTTTCCAAAACCAAATGTTCCAATCCCCCACCGTAATAGCCACCATCGAGTAGACAATAGAGGTTACAATAAGGACAACCGCCATAAAAAAGTTGACTTTACCCCACCATGCCTCATAACGGTTACGACTACCCGCACAACAACAAGCACCCATCACCCACAGTAAAGGACAGAGCCTAAAAAAAAAAAAAAAAGACGCATAAAAAAATCGGACGATACGCTTTCATCTTGCTTACCAGCCAAATAAGAAGAACAAAGCAGCCATTGGGAATCGTCGGTCATCAAAATCTCTCAGAGAAAGCGGTTCTTGTCGGATCCGATAATAGGTATTTTCTGGGATCATCACAGTTTGATATCTGGGATAATTTTGCTGCGGAGGGTGCACTGGTTGTGGCGGCAGTTGCGGGTATAAAGTTGTTTGTTGTGGCGAGGGAGGTGCAGAAGGTTCAAGAGATGGTTGTGCAGAGTACGATGGATGGCCTTGCGATGCCCTGCTCGCATGTAGGTATGCTAGGTTGTACGCCGTATTCTCGGACTCAGAATAAGACGGAGGTGGAGCTCTGTCGTCGCAGTCTGGAGGGTTGCGTATTGTTTTCTTATCCATTTTTCTTTTAAAAAAAACAAAAAGGCAAGGGAAAAAAAAAGAAAAGTAGCGGTTCTTGGCACAATTGGGAAACGACTCTGCCCAGATCCAAGCAGTCACTGTCAGTGCCGTTCAAAAGCGAATGACTGAAAAAAGAAAAAACAATACGTTTGAAATGGAAACGGATGAAACCGATAGTTCAATACCACAACAAACAGACGACGTATTTCTGCAGTGCGAATGAGCGGGGACTTGGTTTACAAAACCATACGTGAGAAGAGCATTCATCGGATGCATCGCATTCGGGCATTTTCATCCCGATGATGGCACTCTATCTGCTTGCGCGTTGAGGCTTTTTTCTTTTTCACTTGAAAACATAGCTACTTCCAGGCACAATAGCATAGTGTTCATGCTATCATTTTACAGCAAGACAAGATGTTCTATGTCAACTTTTTATTCAAAAGGGTGATCTGTCATGCATGAAAATAATGAATTTTTTTTTTTGCTTTAATTCTGAGTGTCATCTTCTGCGTCTGTTGCCAACCATTCGTAAGCATAGCTGTTCAAAGGATATTCGCAACCATTCCCCAGTCTACGACACACATTAGTGTTACATTGCGGCAAATGTGGACTTACGGTAAACCGATCGGTAACCACCACGTCTTGGGATTTAATCCCATCACCTGCTCGATGTTTTTTCTGGGTTTTTTTTCTAGGTGATTAGGACGCTCTATGGTATGGAAAGTGTTTACCTTGATCCGAGATCCCATGGATTAAAGTGTTTGCTGCGCATGACATCCACACGCCCACGTGTACGACCTAATCGGTAATTTGCTTTTTCATAAAATTCAATTGTTGTGCGGTTCTTGAACAGTTGGCGTGTATGAAATAAGGTAAAGGGTATCAAGAATAAACCAAATACGGCAGAAATAAATATCAGCAGTACCCAATTGAAATCCAACCCAAAAATGCTCTATCGATCCGTCAGTCCTTGTTCTTTGCATTACGCTGTACTTGCCATTGGCCCATTCGCCACCTTGAGAACGGGGGGTAACGTCGTACCAAAAATATAGATACAGAGAAAGGATGCGTACACCAGGAATAGATAGAAAAATTTGTAGTTGTAAAAACCTACACAATTATTGACCCTGCGAGTCGGTTAGTCTACCATAGGCATTGGCGGCTATTTACCAAGGACAGTGACTTTAGGAGAGCATCTCGTATGTATGAGTAATTTGGATCTAGAACAGTAACCACTTACTGGTCCATTTTTAAAGTACATCTGAGAAAAGGCATGAATACAGTGACTACCAAGGCATGACGGGCGGGATAGTTACCGTTTACATAGGCGACAATGGTGTGCTCGATCAAATTTTTTCAATTGACACTTTTTACAGAATCGATGATCGCCGTCCCGTTTCACAGTGATGGATGTGTACGAGCTGTGTTTTCTTCTGGACGAGGCGGATGGACGGTTCAAACTCGTGGTGGATTCCGCGGCTTCCACATTAAGGATCGCTACACTAGGACGCTTTCCGTCCCCGTCTTCATCCTCCTCCTCCTCTTCTCTACCGGCGTGATGGTTGTGATCCAGTAATTGAACGTCCTCGCTGTCGTTATACAAGCCCATCGCTTCCTCCGCCTCCAGATCTTCGCTGGTTTTCCGTTTTACTACCTGCCACCATGTTACGGGTCAGTTGCCATACTCGCCTTTTGTCTTACATCCGAGGTGGTTCCAGGCGCTGTCTGGGTGATTTTCCAAAAACTCCAAGTGCAGAGAAAGAAAACCGGTTGCAGGAACGTAACATACAGAGAGGCTATCTATGTTACAGCAGGCGTTTTCGCTTCGGTCCAGTTACCTTGTACTATTTGTCCATCGCTAAACAAATACCAACAAAGTCGAAACAAGTATGCGTAGTAGCTCCAGCTAAAAATAAGAAACAGAAGAATAACCGGAGATGCATTGACAAGTCTCAGGGTGTTTCGTTGACAGGCATCGAGAGATGGACAATGACTGGCGCTCATTGCTCAGACCAGACTTAGAATGTTGTTTCGCGTTTTCGTGCCTCTGAAGCAGAGTAAAGGATCGTGGCAATGAAAGTACAAAAGGGAAAAAAAAAGGTGAAGGTGCGTGCAAAGCTTGCTTAATATTTCGAATTTACGCTATATCCAAAAATAATCAAGCTGCGAGCCGTACCTATCATAAACCCCCGGCTGATGATTGCTCACCCTCCGATGAAAGCTTGGCTTCCTCGAAGCCCCCACCTGATTGGCTTATCCTTATTCATGTTTTAAATTTCTATTTCCCTTCTTGCTCTTCCGCCCGCACATTGTGAGCTTATGAGTAATTAATTCGGAAACAAAATCTCCCAGACGTTCCTGGAAATGACTAGGTCTTGAAAAATCGACAGCAAACAGTACCAATTCGTGAAGATAGGTAGCGGTGTTGGCCAATGTGATACTGGAGGAGAAGCGTCGGTTCCTTCGGAGAGGGATATTTTGCCGAGACACTTCAGGAGAGGAGTGGTTGACGGGAGGACCCTTAGCCGTTGTTCGAGGAATGGAGGACATAGTTGTTGAGAAGAAATGTACACTTTGCTTGTCAGAATGTCAGGCTTCGGACATCTCTCTCCCTCTTTTTTTTTTTTTTTTTTTTTTCCAAGCTACTGTATGCCTGGATAATGAGATATGCATCCTACATGGCTATTGTTCTTGCCAACACAAAACTCCGCGTCATGCTTGTGCAGAAAGTTTTATGTTCTTGGACATTGCTTTGCACTTCTGAATATCTATTTTGCGTCAATTAAATAATGAACAGGTATCCTTCTTTCCATTCCGTTGCAGATCTTTTGTCAGACTCTGTTATTGATAAGTCATTAATCGATTTTCTACAATGATCCCAACCATCTGAAAGCGAACGCATACCATCCTTTTCACTCTTTGGGACTGTTATAACAAAACCTCCTCGTATCCATCTCGGTTAATACCAAGTAGAGAAGAACTCACGTTCGATGTTTATATTTTAGCCTACAAGACCTCTGATCGAACCCGCGTTAGCTGAGAGTCTAGCTCCGCCCCACTCAATAAGTGAAACGATGTTATCCGTTTGGATGCACGTTTGTCAGTCATCCTCATATCCTTTAAAGCCGTCGCCCAGGTGCTACATCGCCCATGCCCTCTGTGGTGAGCTAGTGAAAAAAACAAAAAAAAATTTGACTCTCATATCATTTGCGATTTTTACTGGGCCCACTAGTAGAAGATGCGGCGCTAATCCCCACAGCAATGCGGAAATGCCTTTTGTGGATAAGTTAAAAGACATCAAAACATCATACCACTTACTAACCATAAACGTATTTTTTATGCTGCTCGAATGAATCCTGTGTCTAAGTTGGGGTTAAGTAAAATATACTTCCCGAAGCCCAACTTATTTACTAACGGCGCATATTTAGCGTAAACTTGATTCTTCCACGGATACAATATCTAGAGTAGCGTAAAAAAAAAGAGTTCAATAAATAGTATCTGATCATCCATGGACAAACGTACATCGTCTCTAAAAATGAAGGTAGAATATCACTTGTACAACGATCTCACAGAAGCCAGTCTCATTCCTACTCACCTATCCTCTATAGATGATGTCTTTTTTGACAGGCGAGATCGGCTTGCATTTGGGAAGCTGTGGGTAGATGGGGGCCTTTTTCAGCTCCGAAGGGCATAAACCATCCAGTCACAGACACGGTCGCGTAGTGTACCATAAACGCGTTCCATGTCTACCAGCAACACTTCAGCCGATTCGCCGTAATGTTGATCTACCTGCCACATCACCGATTGTTGATCCATTCCTTAGGACCCATCTCTGCAGTGTGCCCGAGACGAATCATTCCGTACTCGATCGCAAAGCAGCTGCCTACGATGATCTGGCGGAACTAAAACAGGGCTTTGTCGCCAGCGATCGATCATTTCGACAACAGTATGCAAGCTTATACTTTGTGCGACTACATAAGCTACGCCCAGCTGTCATGGAAACTGCCGAACATCGCTGGAATCATCTGCCAGGTTGTAAGATCGTTTCCCCTTGGCGCCATGCTGAACGATTCCTGTTGTAGAAAAACCCAACTATGTTTCAAAAATTTTAGACGTGCAATCGGGCGAATTGTGCTATATTATTGGCACTGTTTACATGGATCTATCGTTAAAACCAAACATCCTGAAGGATCTTAGTGAAGAGGTAAGACGGGTAAAGCGAGAACGAACTGATCTCATGCGCCGTGAAAGAGCTCTATTATCGCACCAACTGTCCCAGAAAAGTACCGTGGACCTGAGGATAAGATTTCATTAGAAGATGAATCAGGACGTGTTGAGTTGACTGGTGAGCGTCTGGCTAAAGAATTCCTGGTGACGGGTATGGTCATTGGTATCCTGGGCAAGGAAACCTCGACGGGTGCCTTTGAAGTGGTGGACATCTGTCTACCGGGAATTGCGCCACAGCCTCCTGTAGTGAGAAATGGTAAGGGCAGTGGAGGAGTGGAGGTGCATGCTGATGCTTTGTAAAGATCAGGCTGGTCCTAAATATGTTGCGTTGGTCTCCGGCCTTCATGTTGGTGGCGACGCGGCACACGATGCTTCCTATCAGCTACTTGCAGAATTTTTGTCGGGAGAGCTCGGAAGTTCAGAGGTAAATAGAGAGGAAGCCTGTGTGTGTGCGTCAGAAAAGCTAAGTAGTGCAGGACCAATTTTCGAGCTCTTGCATCGCAAGGCTCATCATTGCCGGTAATGCATTTGCAAAACACAAACCCGTAGAGGATCAAAACAAAGTAGTAGTAAGGACATGAAAAGGAAAAGGACGGGCGTTTTAACGACGCCAGTAGAAAGTCTACGGCCACGACGCGACGCGGTATAATGTCAAACCCCTTGAGCAGTTGGATGATTTGATGGATGACTTATGTGGTACAATCGATGTTGACCTGATGCCGGGACCAAACGATCCAAGCAACAACCATTTGCCGCAGCAGCCATTGCATCCATTTATGTTCTCACAAGCGCGAACCTATTCTACTTTTCAAACTGTCACAAACCCGTACTGGTGTAAAGTGGATGATACAGTGTAAGTGCTACGGTGGCCTTCCGTTTTAACTCAAAGGATAACTAGGTTCTTGGGAACATCGGGCCAGAATCTGGATGACATTTACCGCTATGTCGATAGTTTAGACAGGCTGAGTATGGCGGAACAGAGCATGTTCTGGCAACACATAGCCCCATCAGCACCCGATACACTGTGTAAGCGCAGTCGACTCACACACAGGAGATAGCGTTACTTATCTACGTTTTGCAGGGTGCTATCCTTTTCAAGACCATGATCCTTTCCTGTTGGAGCAAAGTCCTCATGTTTACTTTATCGGTAATCAACCACGGTTTGAAACCAGCAGGATCGATGGTAAGCTTTTTCTATGAAAAAAAAAACCGCAGCTTAACCATGTCGTGCAGGCCCTAATGGACAGCAGATCCGTGTTGTTCTCGTCCCATCTTTTGCAGAGACAGGCGTTGCTGCTCTCGTAAACCTAAACACACTCGAATGTACTTCCATACGTATTGCCCCCAACAATCAATAATACTAAGAAAAAGAATTTATCACAACCATGCATTATCGGTGTGTGTAAAATGAAAGCACGGTTGTTTTTGTTATGCAAACGAATCGAATTATACACTCTTTCTTAAAATCAATGCCGCTCAGAGTCAATCCTGAAGTCGCAAGTTGGAATTGGCTCGAGCGGACATGCCAACAAGCGCTCATTCGCGTTTAAATAAAAACCAATTTTCAATCATAGTGACAGCCTTTACACTAAGATCATAAACATTATCCAAAAGCATGTCATTGTTCACAATAAGGTTTTTCTCGGCTTTGAAGATGTAGATTGCATTCCACTGGGATGGAAGCCCAGCAGACAACCAGGCAACTACTGCGCAATACATGTTGCAGTTTCAGCAACGTCCGCATTGGTTCATCCGGCCGACAAGACGTGAGGAAGAAGCAAGCGAAGAAGAACCCACTGTGAAACCCAGACCTAGAGAAGCTCAGACGACGGTTGGACCATCCTGGTCTCAGCAAAGAATTTTTCAAGAAGCACAAGAAGCAGATTCGTCGAGAGAGCCACTAAGACGGTCAGCAGGGTTACAACAAATTAAGCAAAAAAGGATCCATGAGCCAACTGGATAGGACTTTCACGCCCGGTATTTGGTAAGTATCGTTGAATAGCGTGAATTTTTTTCTTTTGTACTCATCATACCGAAATATTCACGCGTCTTGTATGCACTTGGCATGGCTTTGTCAAATTTCTAGACAGTTCGTAAAATGCGTTCAACCCAAACTCCCACAACGCGACAACTGACATTGTCTGTTAGCGTCAAGCTTAATTTTTCAACTCCACCAAATGGATTTACAAGATGCGATTTGGAAAAACAGTATATACTATAACTAAAAAGAAAACAAGAATAAAAATGTCTATTTCGATGTGTTGCTGGCGCAGCTGCCTTGCACCCGTTTACCCTGAACGAACACGTGGCGCAGCGTATGCTCAGTGCCTTGGAAGAAAAACTTCTCAAGCATCTGTTCTGGCGGCTCGTCGCCAGCCAGATCCACCGAGCGTTCTTCCGTGAGGTCGACCCACAAGGCATCGAAGGCCTTGCCCACCTTGAAGTTACCAATGGTATCCTGCAGACCCAAAACGGTGGCGCCGCCCAGGGTGGCGAGGTAGAGCAGTTCCTCGGTCGTCAGGGTCTTGAAATCCTTGTCGTCCTTGCTCTTCATGATCTTTGTTGTTTTGGAGGCGAGGAAGGTGGACCGAATGGCATCCAGCATGGAGGGTGAGAAGCCACCCGCAACGTCTGTTCCCAAACCGACTTTGATGCCCTTGTTGAGAATGCGACGAACGTCACAGACACCGCTTTCAAGACAGAAGTTGGAGTTGGCACAATGGGATACGCCGGCCTTGCGCTCGGCCATGAGATCCAGTTCTCCGTCTGTCATATGCACGCAGTGGGCCATGTAGGTTTTTTCGTTCAGCAGATCGTGGTCCGCATAGATGTGTGTGTATGACTTGGAGTCGGGGAACATTTCCAGCGCTGCCTTGATCTCGTGTACATTCTCACACAGGTGGGACTGGATCGGGATATCGTATTCTTTTGCGATGGCGCCCAGACCTTTCATCAAGGGGGTGGAGCAAGTAAGGGCAAATCTTGGTGTGATGACAGGAGTAACCAAGGGACCTTTTTCCTTGACATACTTGACAAATTCACGTGTGTCCTTCAAACTTTCCTCGGTGGTCTCGACATAGTCATCGGGGGAGTTCATATCCATGTTGACCTTACCAACGAAGGCACGTTGGCCAAGTCGTTCCGTCGTGTCTGCCAACATCTTGGAGGCTTCCAGATGGATGGTGGCGAACCAGCTGCAGGTGGTTGTGCCGTTCTTCAGGAATCGACTGACAACCTGCTCGTACCGTTCTTTACCCCAATGGACATCTCGGAACTTCTTTTCAAGCGCAAAGATGTAGCGTTTAAGCCAATCCAACAGGGTCAAATTCATGCCCGATCCCGCAAACGAAAACTGAGGAGCGTGCTACGAGAATTCTTTTGTTCATTTCACCACGTCTCTTCCGCTTCTGCCTTACCGCATGCGTATCAACAAAACCAGGCAAAAGGAACTGATGGCTGTTCAGCTTATGCAGCTAGATAACGAAAGATAAACAAACGTATCTCAGTGTCATTATCTCTCCCTCCTTTTTTTTTTTTTTTTTTTTTTACCTCGTAAGGTTCAGATAATTTTTCCAGCACAGCTTGTAGTTCTTTTTGCGTGTGCTCTTTTGGCTCCATGGTGACGATCCAGCCATCGTGATCGACAATGAGGATACCATTGCGGATGATCTCCAGCTCGGTCAATGAGCGCGAATGAATCAGTGTACCATAAAATACGGTATGCATTGGTGACATAGTGGCGAGAGTAAAACAAACAAAAAAATTGCTTATGGTAAGAGGTATTTTTTTTATACCCTTTTGATAGCTGAGAAAGAATTGACAAAAGTGGAGTATATTCAGGCCATTATCAGTTCAGCAACCAACAAAAATAGCGTCTTACCATTTTTAAGCCAGTAAGAAACGTTTGCATTCTCCAGCATCGGTCACTTTACTGCTTTGTTTGCCCTATCGTTGATCTTCTGGCAGTTACCGCTTATATTCTCCGATCCATCTTTCAGCAGAATTCCCGCCTCAGCCATACGGGAATACACAGGCAATGGAGTTCAAAAAATTCCAGTTAGCGTGAGAAGAATTGTATCATGCAGTATCATGTTGTTTCATTGCGTTACTGTAAAAAAAGAGTAGGGGGCACTTACAAAACAGGCAACCAGGAAAGAGTTTCCTAAATCATTAGAGGAATCCGTGTCGGAACTACGACTGGCTCGGCGAGAATACCAAGAAGATGCGCACAATGTTATCAGAAGCAACATCTCGCCGAAAGGGACCGTGTTTGGATACCCACGACGTATTTATCAGAATTTTTTTGTCCGCGTAACTTGGGGAGACCTGAAGTGTGCTATAGACGAAGTAAGTGATATACTGCCTATTGCAAAATATAGTAAAAAGGAACCCTTGACCAGCGACCCTCAGTATTAATATAACCAGTACGGAGTGGGCTAGGATGAGACTTTCGATATACAAATGACATGAAAAACGAATGGTTGATAGCGAGCCTAAGAAAATAACCACTGATTTTCCTATTTATTTACGGGTAGTCATTAATATCTTTGCGTGGACCTGGATAACATGGGTTGTTGTCACTCTATATACTAATGACCGCAAATTCAATTCTTGATTAGCGGAAGGTTGGTTCTCCATAGACGCAAATTTTATAATAGAGTAGAGTAAAAAAATTCAATAAACATTAATCAGAGATTAGTGAAGAGTCACATCCAATATTGATAGCCGCTTGCCTTAAATGTCAAACCATGTTATCTTCCGTGATACGTGCACTTTCGTGCCAATGGACCACATGACCTTTCCAGAATCCGAGCTACAGCCAGTCAAAATCAGTAACTGTTTGCCAACGGAGCCTTTAAATGCGATCCTGTGATCCGAATGAGTGTCTAAAAAAATCATAACGACATATATTCCTGTATGATGATAAATAACGACATATCGGAAAACGCTGTCTTAGATCATTCCGTAGGATGTGCATCTACAAAGTAAAGAGAAGAACCATAGCTTTTTCATAGCTTTACCTCTTATAGATATCGCATATAGCTATGGAAGATGTTACCAAAAGTTTCATAGGCGACATATGTTTATCTGTTTAAAACAGTACTGGATAAATACAGAAAAGCAATGCCTCACTCGTCCTCATGCTTGTACACTGTAAACAACATATTACTTTGTACTTTTTTTTTTGACAAAAAGTTGACAGATATCTAAACAGACGATAGGATAATGGGAAAAAGAAACAAAAACCTATGTGAAGTGTCCATTTTTGTTGTCGGAAAAATGATTTCAGCACATAAATGTTTTGAGACAGATATGACAACGTAACAATACGAGCAAATCATGCTAACCTGATTATGTCAAATGCTCACGGATATCTCACGTATTGCGCTTTCTTGAAGAGTTAGGAACATGATGCATATACAATTGTAGGTGAGATAAAGAAAAAGAATGCAGATGTTTGTATGACGGGTTGGAAATGTACAAAACCGCATTAAATATAGATAGGCAAAGCATAGAGCTTTGAGGAAAAGCTATAATGATTGAAACGGTTCGTCTTCTTTGCTGCTTCTGTCGGACGTAAACATGGGGTGGGTCTCATAGTGTCTACGGGGATCAGTGGCTGTTTTATTGTCACATGTAAGGGAACCTCTCTTTGTATGTGCCCACTCTCGTGCGGCGTAGACAGTCCAAGCGCACAGTATTAGAAAGAAGAGGAAGTAAAAGCAGTGCAAGTGGAAGAAGAAAAAACATCTTTTGTTTCCAAAGAAAGTCTGGCCTTGGACAGGTACCCGGATTGTGTGACGAATGAAATCAATCTCCGTTTCAGGGGAGCTGTTTGAACACCTCTCTAACGAAGATACTGGCAGAGAAGAAACAGTCTTCAATATACAAGTATCTTCTTTTATTTATTGCCTTTCTGGAATTAAGCATATATTGATAATACACC
Source organism: Saksenaea oblongispora B3353 (assembly GCA_000697495.1). Taxonomy (NCBI): domain Eukaryota; kingdom Fungi; phylum Mucoromycota; class Mucoromycetes; order Mucorales; family Saksenaeaceae; genus Saksenaea; species Saksenaea oblongispora. Next base: position 44,964 of record JNEV01001249.1, read on the forward strand.
TGAAAGTTCATGTTGCAAATATCCAATCCAGTGCAGTGCCTGTGCATGTCGCACCTATTCGAGATGGACGTTCTAGTGAATCTCCATGAAAGGAATGGAAGGCCATTCTCATTCCATGCTGGTGTTGAATATATATGTAGTAGCAAAACAAGGTGATATAGTTTTCTATGTACGACTTTGCTGATGAATCATATTCAAGTTCGCTGGTTGAACCAAATAACGCCCGACTACGATGCGAAGGCAGGCGGTCAAGGTACCTCTTGACGAAAGTGAGATAAAGCTATCCAAGATGAATGGATAGGATACAATGGCATGAAATGAGCTGCGGGAAACGTATGCATAGGATATTTGCAATGCAAGATTGAAAAAAGTCTGCTGTTCGCTTTCCGGGCGAACTTTCTGCAAAGGTAATCCCTACAGCTACATTCTCGCCCTACGTAAGAATTCTGCCAGCATATAAATGGATATTATTCAGTGTCTAACAAACGGTGTATGCAATCATGTTCATGAGTTCAATAAAAACATTGTTCTCCTCATCAATACGTATGAAGCGTGACGAAGAGGGCCTCAAAAAAGATTATCTAATTGTTCCCTTCAAGTGACACGCGTAGATACAGAAAAAAAAAAATATCGGCAATGGGTATCCAATCCTCCCGATCAAAGGTTGCACAGACCTCTTAACTATGAGCAGAGAGATGACCGTCCTCAATTCCTCTTATTAGCATGAATTCCATGGACAAGTAAGTAATTACTGCAATTCAGCCATTTTTGCTGGGAAAATGCGTGTATTTGTCGGGAAGCACGCAGAATCCCAACCAGGATCAGCTACATGAACCCGAAATAGGTGTCAATAAAGTTTTCTTTTTCAAGAAATATGTCTTTTTTTTTGTTTGTTCGGGTAGATTCTTCCGATAGGAGCACACGGTTATGCAAACGTCCTTCTTCTTGTAGGGAATGTAAATCACCGACAGACGGATAATTTCATCATTATTCCGATGATTAGCGGCTACTAAATCTGCTGAACGTGAAATAAGTGTAGATCATTATGCTTCATCGGCTATTTCCTTCGTTATTTTACCCTGTTCCTAAAAAAACGTCAACATAAGTGATGCATAACGTCATAAGCGTTATATTTTAGGAGTAATTAAATTTGTTTTCTTAGAGAGAACTTTTATGGAGACGTTTTATCCATCCAAAGACTAGGTCCACTGCAGCGGGGAAGGACGTGTTATGTAAGCATGCACGGGACTGTTGTCTATATTCAGTAACAAATGGATGTACCCGAATCTCCAAGATTATTGAGCCCATTCACTAACATGCAATAGGATGATCCCATGCGTTTTTTTTTCTGTCGTCCAGTACAATGTGTTACTTAAAAGCAACTTACTGTTGTCGCAGAGACGATGTAGATGCTGCGGCATACTTAGTCACGCATACAAACAGATGAATATATCTATAATGGGAGGACGGTTCATGTTTTTTTTTTTTTGTTTGTCATTCGAGTTTATCCACATGGATCGTCACTATGGAAAAAAAAAAAGCACGTTTGATCATGTGCACTGAGAAGGAAGCGTACGTAGCCAGGTGCCAGATCCCATGTCAATGTGACATGAGCGGGTAAGGATCAAACATTTAGCCACGAACTGGACGCAAAGGATACCAGCCTCGAACAATAAAGCATTTTTTTTATTTTTTTTTTACTTGGCTTTCATTTGACCGGTGGTACTATGTGCCATTTTAGGTTGGCCTCTGTCCTACGAATATTTCAGTCAAGTCCAATAAGATTTGAGAATTTTCCCATTGACCCTGCAGTGGTGGTTGTTTGACTCTACTGAGCACGTGAGAGTTTAAATTCCGAAGAGATGTTGATGGCACACAGCAGGATGGACCTGCGTGAGAAAAATAAGAGCAACAGTATGGGTTTTTGACGAATAAAAGAAGAAAAGAACAGAAAGTAAAAGGTAGGATGGGTGTAATAATTAAGAAAAAAGAAAAGAAGAAGAAACGGAAGGATTCGGAAAAGAATGAGTTTGTCGATTGCAAGTAAGTCTCGTCTTGTTGGTGTAACAATGGCTATTTGAACCTTTGGGTCCCAAAATTGGCTTGGATTGATCGGAAGAAAGCATTTCTATTTTAACAAGTTTTAGTTTTCCACCTCTTTCTCTTTATTTCTCTTTCACTCCAAATGTCTTACGCCAGAAAGCCCTCCACTACCCTCTCCACTGACCGACATCACCCGCATACGCTGTCCACCTTGGTACATCTCCATCTTGTCATGCAGGTCATTCATCTCTTTTGCTCTAGGACTTTCAAGGCGCGAGCTCTGCTGCTGCTGCCAAAGCCATGAAAGGTGAACTCAGCAAATTAGCATCGCAAATACAGTCAGAAGAAGAACGCAAGGTAAAAATCAACGTAAAATTCATGCTCGTTTGACATCTTCCCGTCTAGTACTTCACCCAAGAAATGGATGGTTTTTATATGCTATTTACGCGCTTTTTGGACGAAAAAGCCAAGGGAAAGAAATTGTAATGAATGCATGACACGTCACGAAAGGAATTTGATCGCACTGACCCTTATTTCTTAGGGATTGGGACAAGATCCAGTCGCCTTCAGAGGAACAGGTCGTGAGGTACGCGGATTTGGCTGAGGCCACCTCATCCAGTGATTTGAATAAGCTGGCTGTGCTCAAATTGAATGGTGGTTTGGGAACGACAATGGGTTGTGTTGGTCCAAAGTCTGCGATCGAAGTACGCGATGGCATGACCTTTTTGGATCTGAGCGTCCGTCAAATTGAGGTATGTCGTCCTGGGTGTGCAGAACAACCACTCACTCCCCTTTTTAGTACCTGAACAAGAAGCATGATGTCAGCGTTCCATTTATCCTCATGAACTCCTTCAACACGGACGACGATACCAAACGTATCGTGCAGAAGTACGCAACTCACAACGTGGAAATAATCACCTTCAACCAGAGTCGCCACCCACGAATCAAAAAGGAATCGCTTTTGCCTGTTCCTCGCATACCCAACTCTCCCATCGAGCAATGGTATGTCTGATCACAAGCGTACGGATAAAAGGAAATCTTATTTTCCATCTAGGTACCCACCAGGTCACGGTGATCTTTACGAATCTCTGTACAATTCCGGACTTCTTGACCAGCTTCTAGCCCAAGGAAAAGAGTACCTGTTTGTTTCCAACGTCGACAATCTTGGTGCAACGGTGGACCTCAATATCCTTCATCATATGGTGGAACGCGACGTCGAATTTTTGATGGAAGTCACGGATAAGACCAAAGCCGACATCAAGGGTGGCACTTTGATCGATTACGATGGACACATCCGACTGCTCGAAATAGCACAAGTGCCAGAAGAACATGTGGAGGACTTCAAATCGGTGAAGAAGTTTAAGATCTTCAACACGAACAACTTGTGGATCAATTTGAAGGCGATTAAGCGTGTGATGGAGGAGGAAGCGATGGATCTTGAGATTATCGTAAACCATAAAACAACGGAGAGCGGCGAAAAAGTAATTCAACTGGAAACAGCCGTTGGTGCAGGTATCAAGCATTTCAAGAATGCGCATGGTATCAATGTGCCCCGTACACGTTTCCTGCCTGTCAAATCCACATCCGATCTGTTTTTGGTCACGTCCAATCTGTACTCGTTAGTACACGGTGAACTTGTCGTCAACCCCAAGCGTATGTTCAACAATGTTCCATTGGTCAAACTAGGCGATCATTTCAAAAAGGTAATACAGGATGCAAACAGGCTGGATAGGAATCTCATCTCTTTTTGTCAGGTACAACACTTTCTGCAACGCTTCAAAACCATTCCACAGATTTTGGAGCTGGATCATCTGACGGTAACAGGCGACGTGACATTTGGCGCGCAGGTCGAACTGCGTGGTACTGTGATTATTGTCGCGAATCACGGTGAAAGAATTGATATTCCTTCCGGTTCCATACTGGAGAACAAAGTCATCACAGGCAACTTACGTATACTGGATCACTAGGTTGATTTTCGTATTGTTTTCATACCAACCCTACACCCACTCTTTTCTTCTTTTTTTTCTTTCTTTTTTCTGTTCTTTTTACCCATAGCAAAAATAAAGTAGCGGAGCTTGTTTCCAAAGATAACTTTCTAAAAACAACTTGACTGATGAATGTTGCAATTGAGCTGGATTTACCGTGAACAAAGCATCATTGTCAAGGACTAGGGTAGATCTTGGTTATATCCCATGGACGAGAAGTAGCGCACTCTCGAAATAGCGGGCTCCAAACATGGCGCTTGTGCGATATGCCTCATGGGATCGGCTAAGTTTGCTGTTGTACAAATGAAGAAGCCAAAGGACGCAGGTGGTCGCACAAGAGAGAGAGAGAGAGAGAGAAACAATCAGGGCAAAGTGAAGTTTTCTAGATTGATATTAAAGAAGGTTCGCTATGGGAAATTTGTCTTTACTCATTGCCAGATCACCAAGTAGTCTATGATAGTCATACTTCTTTAATACGGATGTCTTTCTGATGCTGGTCGCAAATGCGGAAAGAATAAATGGAGCGCCGTGAATCAACCAAATATGATGGGAACATATTCCGCCATACAAGCTACTGAGCCGGTACAAACCAATAATGGAGTTGCGCTCATTTCTAGAGTTTGCATATATCATTGGTGTGGCCATATCCTGATCGCGTCGCCAAATACGATGCACCGATTTTCTCAGTGAATGGTCATTATGTTACCGTCATCCTCAACGAACTTAGTACGGAAAAAGATCGGCACATTCCGTTGCAATTCGTTGCATTTCGGAACATCTCGTTACATTTTGGTACAATTTTATTTGGTGTGCCGGATTGTGATGGGAAATCGGCACGTTTGGTTGCAGAAGTGATCGCATCGTCATATTTCGGCACATATCGACACAAATCGTCATCCATCGACACCCACCGTGACAAACCAGCACCCATCGAGGTAAATCGGCACACTTTGCTGTCCTCCAAAATGACCAGTTTATTTCATTCCTCATCTTCTCACAAATAGCTTGCTCATTCATATTTTATTGAAATCTGCTAATCCAAAATGACTAGCCCCAGCTCACTACTTCTCTTCTCTTATGATTTCCACAAACAGATTGTTCATTCATAGTTCACTGAAATCAGCCAAGTCGATTTCATCTAATACCATACCAGGATAAAAGAAATATGTACGATTTGTATGTGCAGAAGAAAGAAACTTTTCCGCAAGGGTGCTCAAATTCTCTGCCCTCTGTGACATACAATCGCTTGCTATTGGATGCAGCAAAGGGAGCATTTCATCCATTCGCTTTGACATTACTGAACAGCTCAAGCGAGCAAGCCATATTAGATAACTATTACCACAGAATTCATGGCAAAAGAACAGAAACAGCTCGCCAAACACCACCTTCCACTTGTTTCGGGTGGCAGCCAGCTTTCTCAAGCTTTCTCCCATCTACAGGGATCTCGAGCATAGCAAATGTTGTTGGGTTTGCACTACATCGATCCCAGTGGAGGATGTTGCAATCAAAAATGTTACCATTACAGGCAACACTAGTACTGACCACAATGATGCGATTCGATAGTTCAGCCCTCTTCTTTTCAAGATGACAACACTGGTAATCGCGCAAGTGCAGTTCCAACTTCGGCTCCATAAATCTGCGGGCCGATCAGGTATGTGCTGTAAGTGTCATTGACCTCTGTCGGGTATACTACCGCAGAGACAACGTTTTTCATATCTGCATATGTTCGCCAGTAGTAGTGACTCATGGCAATGATGTCGATTGTGTTCCGTGAGGTTCACCGCGCTAAATACTAACACACAGGTCCAGACAACCGAAGAATTACAGTCTGTAGAGATCAGGACGAATAATTAATCAAGAAAGTTAATGGTGTTGCCAGGACCTTTATTTTCTACAATCTCTGCGTTTCCGATAGATCGGTGGAAAACAGAGAAGCTCAGCGTTCACCATCATTAAATAAATCTTTTCTTCCATTTCTATATAGCTTTATGCATTAACAAAAATCTATTCAGGCATAATGCAGGGTTTGAGTTTAGTATTATTCTTTTGATTTTTTTTTTTTTAGTACAGCATCCGTTTGGTATACTTCTTTACATCAGGATCCTCTACGAACCGACTCATGGATTCTGAATCCATCTGCAGCTGTACATCGTACATTGGACCTTTATTGGAGTCGCCGCGCCCAAAGACGACTAAACACCCATTACCGCCAGAAGTGATGTAGCCCCGCGTTCGATCTGGCCGACCGGAGCCAAAATCCAGACGCCAAAATGGAAGGTTGGATACATCACTGGCTGTAAGATGGGTCTCGGAATTCGGCGCATAGGACAGATAGTGTACGGTCATGTCCTCATGCAAGGTGTAAAGCTTGCTGACACCATGAAACAAGGTAGCCTTGAGCGTTGCAAACTGTTGTCGAAAAGCCATGGCTGTATCAACTAAGGTCGTGGAATTGAGCTTTTCTTTGCTCACAGCAACAGATCGCGTTCTAGCGGAAAAAATGTCAGTGGCCATTTCCATGCAAAAACAAAAGTTTACTTACATCATCCAGTTGCCAAAATAATAATCCATTTCTTTAGTGTTTCTCATCTTTGATCTGCCATTCACTGCCAGCACCATTTTGCATTCTTCATTAGGTTCAATATTTCGGCAGCGTACAATGGCGCGAAGTAGCATGGCAAATAATGCATCCTTAGTACTTAGCCAGTTTTTCTGCTCGCACATCTCGGGCGTATGTGCATCTTTCTTGCAATGATGGAGACCATCCGAGTAGAATTCCAGAATGACGGTTTTAAGTGGTTTAGGTCCATTGGGGGACGTTCGTGCGAATTTGGGTTGATTTGGATCCATACGGACGACATGCGGATTTTTGTTAATTCGATGTTCTTCCCGATAATGCTGGATTGCTTCATCGGAAATGATCGTATTGACGGGATAAGCGACTAATCCACGGTCGAACACTGCCTTGGCGTGTGTGGCATTCCGTGCACGCTTTGCCCAGGCATCGAGAAACATACACATGGAGTAGGTGTCAGCGACTTTATGTAGCATCATCACTCCCAGTGCTACACCGCCATCTCTAAATCGTGTAATTTGAATCGCTATGAGAGGATCGTCTGCGGATTGGTAAAAATGAATGGCAAACATCCTATGGTAATCCATTCGACTGGGTAAATAGCCGTCATCTCGAAAACGGAGCAAGTCGTCATTGTATTCGGCTTCCTATTTGTTTTTTCGTTAGAAAACAATAAATTTATGGACCATGGGTAAAATCTACGTGCTTGGAATAGTATGCCGGCGTCGCAGCAATCAATTTCATCCCGACCATGGCCTATGTCGACGAGACGACCCGCCATCGGATAGAAATCATTCAGTACCCGTGACAGTGCATCTATAAGGGTTTGTGTTTTCATAAAATCCGTCGACTTGTCACCCTTGTAGAACAAGAGAAGAGGTGTGTAGGATTTAAACATGACAACGTCCCAATCTGATAACGGTACACGCGTATTCGCTTTTGTTGGTGTATGTGGTTTAACCCACATTTGGTCTAGAATGCGAATTGGATGAGGTTGAATGGGTGCCATGAAATGATAAAGATAGGGAAAAAGAAAAAGAGGACGCGTGGTTCTTCTGCAAGACAAATATATTTTTTAAATTACTGCTCTTTGTAATTTTCTTGGATTCTTTTTAAATCGGCCAGCTTCTGAAACATCAAGTCCTTTTTCAAATCTTCACTGCCAATTAATTCACGCCAGTAAGGTAACTCCATTTCCAAGGCGTCAGGGTGAATCTCAGGAAAATGTTCCTCAATGGTCTCCATCAGTGATTGGTGAAGTACCTTATTCAAATATGTCAGTGCGCTCGTTTAACCAAACAAGATGTCTCTTATTTTTTACCTGGTTTCCGTTGCCGTTTAGATGCAATCCATCAAACAAATAATCGGAAAGGCTACGTTTTTCTTGCTCACAGCGATCCATGATGGCCGTCCATAGGTCAACAACGACAACGCCACGATTGCGTCCTATTTCACGTACTGTATCGGCATACGTCCTCGCAGATTCGGCTGTTCGGTTCAACTCCTCGCCGTTCTCAGCGCATCGTCTCTCCCATTGGGGTTCGTTCAATGGAGGAGGCGTAATTAAGACAAGTCGACTCTTAGGGTTGTAATAGCGAGAATCCGGTGATATTACTAGCGATACTAGCTCATCCAGATTTTCTTTAAATCGGTCCAATGGAACATGCTGGAACGATATTGGCAGTGCCGCATCATTGGCCCCAAAGAAAATAGTGATGAGTCGAATCTTCGCTGCAAATCGCGCCTGTTCCTCCACCGTCGGCAAGAGCTGTCTAAATACAGGGAGGGCCCAATCGGTGTTATAGCCTGTGGAAGACATCAATTAAGCGAACAGAAGCAACCATCACTTGCCAGAGAACCCTCGGTTAACAACGTCCATCTTCCGTTGATACGCCTAGCAAGATTTTTTCTTCTTTTAGCAAAAGAAATAAAATACAACGTCTGCCCTTACATTGGCTAAAATGGCTCCCCATCCTTGCAGAGAAGGATTAAAGCTCATCTACATGCGATGCAACATGAGAGCATGATTAGGCGTCTTTTTTTTGTTTGCCCCTGTGGTACCTGAGTAATGGAGTCCTACAACCGTGACAAACATTCAGCATCCAACCATTGACCAACATGCGGTTTCACCGTTACCCCAAATAAAAATATCTGATCATATGGATGGTTCATAGTGTCGTTCCCTTTCACAAGAAGTACCAACGGCAACTTCACGGGACTCGCTATTTGCAGCCCCATTCATAAATGTGATTGGACAATGCTATCTTAGTTCCCACACATTGCCAAGTTCCACGATAGATTCTCCTAGCAAAGGTTGCTTCATCATAATAAACAGATCCTTTCCAATAAATCATTCTAATTTCTCGAAATATTTTTGCTTTCGTTCATACGATAGACATACCAGAAACAGATTTTCTCATCGTCTGAAAGCATGACCGAAGAGACAAAAAAAAAAAAAAAAAGAAACTAGAATGGTGATGAAATCGAGAATGTCGTTGGACACTCTCACTCCAATATTTTCATCAAGCTGCAATAATGAAACACTAGCTAAAAGCATCCAAATAATCAAAAGCTCAACATGCCATCAAGCAGATCGGAAAGAGTAGTAGTATAGATATGCCAATGCATTGTACAAGCACGATTACATCAGACCAATTTATCACTGAACTACAATTGTCTCCAAGAGGTTTTAGATGAAATTTATGCTCGTCCACTTCTTCGAAAAACCTCACTCTATGGGCAGTTATTTTGAGGGAAAATAGTGCCCGACGAAATTCCCATGAAATCAAAATTTACTAGCTGTAGCACAGTTCATCACGAGGGATTGGTTTGCGGTCGCGCAACTACCCATAGCGTTACATGTCTGTTGCAATTTCTGAGTAAAGCAATGCTTACCCTGCGCAGGTGGAAAGCGACTAAAACTTCTGTCAGTATCGATGAGGCTGGCCGTTGATTGGGGCGGAATGCATGCTTGATATCAGCACCGAAGTCCCAGCCAAAGCATTACAGAGAGTTGCTTATGCGTCTCTGCCTCGTGCCTCCTACCTTAACGAAAGAACAATCGCTGTGAACACATTTTAATGCACGATTGATAGGAACCTATTTGACCTTCCGCTCAACTATCTTGCTCGCTTTTGTGAATTACCCCCCTCGGGCACTCCACCCTCAATATTTTAGTTACCGCTATAATAATTATTGCAGTGCGAAATAACCATGGCCATATCAAATAAAAATTTTTGTCAGACATTCCCCTCCTCAAACTATTTAGTTACTGCTGTATCAAGCGACATATAAAATGGGTATGTCTTGGAGAAGAATGTTGTAACAAAGAAGTGCCTACCCGAGAGAGTGTCTAAGATGAGAGTGCTGCAAAAATCGTCTTTTCCTGAGAAGCGAGATCCCGAATATCAAGTTTGTCCGTAGTATCTTTGCTTCTGGGCATTCTCAAGGTTGGCTCCCTTATTTGAGACTCTTCTGTTTCGTCCTTATCCTCTTGACAACTACCTTTACGATTCTTTTTCTTGCGTGTCTTTAACTTACCTTTCCCTTTTTCGACATTTAAATTATCTCTCTTTCCATCAATCTTCCTTTACCTATATGCGCCGAGAAGTTTGAGTAACATGTCAATATATGGGTCCCCACTTTTGCTAAATTGTATTTCCACACTCTTGCGTTGGACAGGCTTTGTTCGATGTTTTGAAGCTGCTGTCTTTTTAGATTTCGTCTTCGCTTGGGTTGATACAGTCTCGTTTTCTCATAATCAGGACACTGCTGGAGGCTTTCTTGAGTGTCCAAAGTCTTGTTTAATTCTAGCGAAATTTTCTGCCTCTGCTTTCAGATGACAATTCAATTCTTTTTACTTTCGTTGAGATTCCCTGATTTAGATCTCAGTTTCTTTCATCGTTCAGTGCAGAGCATCGCGATTAAAGCTTGCTATGTCGTGCGATATATCAGTTGTAGGTTTACGTCTCTCTCGTACGTTGATATGCATGGTTTATGTTTGAGTTCCAATGGTTTTTTTTAATCACCCCTTACCTTCGGGCGTAAGTAAAAAACGTCTGCATACGTTTTGGCCCAGTCTTCTCGCTCGTCAACTTTTTAGATAGCATTATTTCGTAATTCAGCAGGATAAAACAAGGGTAAACAAGGACAAATGATGAGAGCATTTCAGTCCAGCTATTTTCCTGGATCAATTAGTCACTTATGTCATGAATAGCATGCACAAAAAAAAAAAAAAAGATTTCGGTGTGATCCTTTATGATCACGAGAAGTTTGAAACAGAACATACGTTCCAAGATTGTGGTGTATTTATTTAAAGAAGTTATAGAAGTTTTTGTGTATTAATTACTATTCGTGTTGCAGGTGTCGACGTGGTTAGTTAAGCCTGCAAAAACCAATCTATTAGCATATAACATTGTGGTTACCATTGTTTTACTTACGTTCCCTTGCAGAATTTACTGCCACATAGACATGGTATCTTGTCTGCTTCAATAGGGAACTTGTAATCGTATGTGATTTCTTCGCCAGGTTCAATATCCCGATTAGCGTAAATAACAATCTTCTTTTGCTTATCCACAGTGATGATTTTGGCGCTACAATTGGGCTATCAAATGTGTTCAGTGCAAGTGCTTGAAAGATAACAGGGTCTTACCGTGCAACAATGGTTGATGAATCGGGCAATGCTTCCCTTCTTGGTTGCATCAATGACAGTATCGTCGTCCACTCGGAAAAGATAACTGCTACCGATACCACATCGCTCATATTTTTTCTCACGCTCTTCGGCTACTTGTTGACGAATGATTTCGCCAACGTACTCAATCACCATGTCGTTAGCATCGATGTGTTCCTCAGCAAATAATCCCCAGTCATGAATCGGTGATTTAGCAAATCGCAACTGCTTTTTGCGGCTCTTGAGTTGATTGAATTTAAGGATATCGGAGTCCGCAACCGTCTTTTTATGCATATCCATGCCCACCAGAAGCCGCCGGTTGTTCACGCGGGTCGTGCGCGATGTCATCCTACCAGCAACAGCAGATGTATCAAACACTGCTTTGTTCTTAGGAAGATATGTCGCCTTGACTGAGTCTGGAATGGGGTAATAACCACGCGCTCGGGCACATCCTTCCACACCGTCCAGCGGTTTTAAAGCATCTACATCATTCTATCAGCTATCATCTCGACCATACTAAATGACGTGTTACCTGCAACTGGTGGAATACCATCCATATTTGGCCGAAGCTTTTCGAGAATAGCCAATCGCAAAAATTCAAAGTCTTCCACGTCCTGTACTTGCTGGAACGGATCCCATTCCACATTATGCTGTTCCTTCTCATCTTCCACTTCCTCCAGCAGCGCCAACTCGTCGTCAGACATGCATGTGGCTAGTAAAGCTTTCTCAAATGCATCTTGGTCTCGAACCTCATCATCACCATATTCCATTATGCCTTCTTCACCCTCTTCATCCATGTCGTTGATTTTCTTTTGCCCCTCTTCCATAGACAGTTCTCGCTCAGCAAGAGCCGTGGCCTCTAGTTTCGATTTTTTGCTTCGCTTCGCAGCAGCCGCCCGATGGCGTTTGTTCGTCTTCAGGTCTTCCTCAACAGACATATCGTCCTCACTATCAATTTTCCTCTGTTTCTTTGCTTTGGCACCCTCTACCCTAGCACCCTGTGCTTTCTTCTTCCGCTTTTTCTCCACTCGGACATCGCTATCCTCTTCAATGAACGTATCGTCGTCTTGTAATCTTTCCTTTTCTTCCACCTCCTGATGAAGTCTTCGCAAGAACGCGTCATGCTCCTTATCCGAGTCACTTTCATCACTCATGTAATCACGTAAGCTTTTTGGCTGCAGTCTTCGATTGGATGCACCTGACTTCCATCGTGGAGGTGCAATGATACTTTCCTCATCTTCACTCGATGATGCTCCCGAATGGTATTCACCTTCCTCTGAACTTGATAAAACAGGTCGGGATCGCCGCCTTCGCTCAACGGAAACACTACTTGATTCGCGCCAAGCATAAACAGGGCTAGCATTACCGCTGTTCTTCCACCGTGGTACGTCGCTCTCGTCGTCTTCATCCGAAGATATGTGATTCCTCCTTTTGGTGCTAAATGTTTCAGACCGTTGTTTGCCATTTACCTCTGGAGGCTGCACAGACGTACGTCGTTTCTTAAATCGTGGCAGTTTACTGAGCGACGGAAGAGATTTCTCGATTACTACATCCGTTGGCTTTGGTAATGAAAATACGCTGCGATCTTCGTTTGCTACGTGTTCGAGACTTTTTTTAACTGACGTTGGACTAGCCAGGTTCGGTATATCCTTGCTGACTTGTGTCTCCACTTTCACACCGTTCATTCTTTTACCGTTTGTTTCAGTATCTACCTGTCGATTTCGTGATTTTCGTAGGGACGGATTCAAAAAATCATAGATGCACGGTCCAACGATACGATTCTTCAAGTCTTTCAAAAAGACATCTGCAAGCTGTTCAAACAGAACACGCTTTGCATGATGCATGACATCCTGCTCTGACACGATCAGTTGGCTCTTGGGTGTCGTACTGTTCTCTTTGGGTACAGGAGAGGCTGTGTGTGCATGACTTGCTCCTGTCTTTTCTTCTGTGGAAGTAACCTTCTCCATTTTCGTCTCTTTCTCCGGAGACGTTTTTTCTTCACTAGATGCAGGGCGAGAGCGTTCAGTGGTGGGAGTTTTCTGCTGTGGAGGATGTCGTAGTGTGATGGTCAACGCATGCCCCATTAATTCCTGCTTATCCACTGCGGTCAAGGCCCGCTTTGCTGCATTCAGGGAATCGAATACGATAAACCAATCTTCAGCATCGTGATAAATCTAACAGACCATCATCGTCATGAGTCTAGCTACAAATATCCACAAAAACATTACATCGACACAGTTATGGTAATAAAACATCTTCCGTAAATCTTCAAGGACACCACGCACAAAGGGTAAACATTTTCGGGAAATAACAAGTGATGGTTGCTGTTCTACGGTTGGCGGGTATTTTCGATCCTGCATTGAATTTTAAGATACCTCGTATCTTTTTTTTCCTGCCCCTCCCCCCAGACATACCTCGCGCAACGACGGTGGTCCTGGTGTTCGCCTATCGCTAACCATCCAGTACTCATCCCGTCGACGATACCTTTCCCAATCGCGTGGCCTGTCCCCATCTGGATCCCATCGACCTGGCCGCTGCGTATGCTCGCCATGATAGTATCCAGGGGCTTCTCGTCCAACACTTCGACTTCGGCTTCGACTTCTACTGCGGTACCTAGCATCTGCAGAACCAACACTTGGACTTCTCCTACTCCATCGTGACGTAGGTCGGCTTATGCGAGTAGGTTCATAATGATCTCCCTCTAGAGACCTTGACGGCAGTGGGTAACGAGAGGAGGACAAATAGGATTGGGATGGAGGTAAAGGCGGAGCACTTCCCATATAGGATCGTTGTCGTTCGTCACGATAACGCGAGTGATCATCATCCACGTAGGGGTAATCGTGTGACCGATAGTCTCGTCCACGATAGTAGCGTTGCGATGCAGGCGCAGGTCGTCGAGACCAGACAGGTGTGTCTTCATCCACTACTTCTCCTTCTTCGTGATGAGATGATGACTGTGATTTAACGCTTTCAGGATGTTCCGTAGGTGAATTCTCCATCCCATCGGCGATTTTATGTAGCGATGTATCAACGGTTGGTAGTTCGCCGTTGGTTCGACTCCGATCTTTTCCATCTTGCAATTTATGTGTTGGCTCCGTTGTCGAGTCCTGTGTACCGAGTGGCCGAATTCTTTCCGCAGCCGCCAATTTAAGCTTCTCACCTAGACCCCAATGTTCTATCATTTAGTCATATGTGTACTTTCGCAAAGGATAACGATAGCTCCGCTCTGCCTTGTCTTTTACCTGTTGGATCAAATTCAACCTTAACGAAACCTGTTGATCCCATTTTGCGTCCGTTTCCCTTATCTACTGCTCGACATGCTGCCGCATGCGCATCACCCATTGCGTCTGCACCGAATGTCACTTGAGCAAGACCAAGGGATCCTCCCGTCACTGGGCACTTCTCGATCTCGACATGTTCAACTTGCCCGTATACGGAGAAATACGTCATGATTTGTGATTCAGTCATTAATGGGGAGAGGTGGGAAATTAAAACGGTATGTGGTGGACGTGGACCAACCGAATTGGCGTCAAACTAGCAACTTGTTGAATAGACCGCAGAGAGCGAAAGCAGAACTGTCTCGTTACCTCGTACGAAACACGTTGCAACGTTGTCCTGTATGTTTGATTGCCTTTGGATGTTGTTTTCCCATATCCAAGAACACTGATGCGCGGATCACGAGGAGGTGCAACTTCCTACAGTTCGATCGAGTTGGTATGATATTGTGAGTGGAGGAGTTATTATAAAGTAGGTGAACCCTACGGCATCGCCTTCGAATTGATAAATAGGCTGCTGGCTACGTTTGACTTTGCTCCGATCTAGCTCCGGGTCATAGATAACTCTATAGTTTCGTGGCGTCTTGGCCGAACTAGTTGCAGCTGCGCCGATCTGGGAGTTTAAAGCACACTCTGTTTTACTTGTAGGCCTAAATTATAAGTAATAAAAATGTCCTTGTCAGAAAAGTTATTCGTGCCAAAAAGATAACTGTACCATTGTGAATCCATGGAGATTCAAGTACGAGAGCTTTTGGGTGAAGCGCTTCCCAAAGGGATGCCTCTAAGTGCAACCAAAAGCAGTCCACTCAGACACTGAGACTCACGTGTTTTCGCTTTCGGGATCACTATTATCCGATATCCGTATATAAATTTCACCCATTGACATACCACATGTCGTTTATCTCAACCAGCAGAATGGACACTGAGTGAGGTATATTTTTTAAGGCGATGTAACATATACCTTGTGCCTATGAAGGACCAAGGTTATGTTGATTAAGAGTTGAATATATGTCGTTTACAATACACGGTCCCTGCATGGGGATTATGCTGTTTACTGTGAAAGTTTTTTTTTTTTTACGCTATTATATAATACATATTGCGTCTATGGAGAGCCAACTTCGCGCTGATGAAGAATTGAACTTGTGGTCATTTAATACATATATTAATTGCACTCTCATAACTTACATCAGCTTGGCAAAGCATATTTGAGCAGCATTAAAGTATATCCATGGCTAGTAAATGGAGTAATGCTTAGATACCAAGTATTAATTCCAATGCAAGATCCATTTAGAGGGAACGCAGAAATGATATATATCTCCCTTAAAACCTTCCGGTTAAACGCAAAGACATTAGTGATTGCCCGCAAACACATAACTAAAAACTACACAGAAAATCCAAGGACATGAGTTACATATCTTTACCCAATATTTGCCAGAAATTACCAACAGACTCCAGAAAGCCAAATACCTCGTCTCCCACATCTTGATATCACCGATCTTGCGCATATCAGAGATACCACATATTCCTCGCTCTCTCCCAAAGAGCAGCATAACAGCTCTGCCTTCACGCACTTGCCACTGTGCAAAATAATGTGAAGCACGACTATTCATTTCTCATGGTTCGTTGACAACCATACTATTTTTTTGCCCCCATCTTTCTTCTCTTGTAGCCCAAAGGTTTCTCATTTTTTCTTTCAGCGTCCTTCACCACTCCTTGACCTGGGTAAAGCCGGATATATCTCAAGACAATGGCTCAATGGCCTTAATAAAAACAAAGTTTTCATCGATTGCACAAATTGTTTTGCAAAAAGTGTGGTTGTTCTTCATATAACTTTTTTTATTACAAAAATCGTACCACAACTAGCAGTCGGCTATATATCCATAAAGCTCTGTATTCGGCTGCTCGATTGAGGGAAGTGAGAGAGCCGGATGCAACATTACTCGACATACAGGGACAAATTGTCTGGCTTATATTAAGGACTGCCGTCGTGGAGTGAACCGGTTACATAGAAGGATCTGTACGCGTGGGTACTACTGCCTTCGGTGTGGGGGCCCATCGACGATTATAGCGTCGATACTCAAGCACTGGAGGCATGTTTTTAGTGTAGTCGAGTTTCCAAATGGAGCTCGGAATACTGTTCTGTAAAAGAATCGATATCACCGCGATTCTGAAGAAATTCCAACATTTGGGTGATGGGAGATTTTCTCTTACGCAATTGTACCATTTATAGTTCCCTGGCTGAAACTTGTTATTAACATCACATCACATCATATACATGTATACACATTGATTCAATCAATGTGAAAATTACGAAGATCCTTCAATGGAGGTCGATAACGAAGAGGTTAATGAGATTAACTCTATTTGCTGTATTGCCTGTCAAAGTAAAAATAAACTTATACAAAGAGAACCGTAGATGCAGCGCGACTCGCGTTTATTCTGAAAGAAGATTGCGTTTTTACGAACTATATCTGCATGGAGGCTATTCCTCAGAAAAACTCAAATCAATGCCGCATATTGTGATTAAATTGATAAATGCCGTCGCATTATGACACTCATTGCTTTTGGCATCAAGTTTTGCGACAGCCCAAAGTCCCAAGGCAATACACATTTCCAACTAAACCTTGAATGCAATTTTTTTTTTTCGCATTGGAGCACGAAATCCGATAACACAACATAATAGAGTGGAATATAAATGGAGCATCTGTACAAAAGTAAACATCATCGACCTTACAGGAATCTGTACCGGCTTTCCATATTGAATTGGCGTCATCTATGGAACCTCTTGCAGAGCCACTGTATTCCATTACTCTAGTATCTCAGCATTCGCAGGCACTGCAGTTGCTCCAGTGCTTTTGTTATCTTCATAACATGTTTTTCTGCCAAGGGTCTCAGACTTAGAGGGCAGCTTTATGCTTTGCCCGCCGAAGAAGCCAAGATAGGTGCATTACTATCAGAGATCCCATCTGCGCCCAATAATCGGAGTATTTTATTTTATTGATATTCCCCTTCATTTCATAGCAGAGATTTTTAAACTTCTCTATGCGAGAATATAAATTAGTGTCCAATGAAGTACTCATGTGTGTAAGGTGTATAAAGAAAGAAAGAAAAGAGAATGCGAGACCAAAGTCGCTTGACGCTTCCTGCAACAAACTGTTTGATTGAACGACAAAATTCTATGTGTATACTTTTGCATATATCAGCATTGTTATTATAGTATCTATTGGCTTCCAATTTTTCTTGTATTCTTCCCTGATGCTGACAAGGAAAACCCGATCGTGACTTCGGAATAACATTTTACCTCCTCGTACCCTTTAAAAAATCAGGTGGTGTTAAGTTTTCCATCTTGCTGTTCAACTCACCATGGCCAGAATCGCCACTACGAAAGCGGATGTACCAACAAGACCTCGTTTGGCGCGAGCAGCTAAACTTACGACTAAGGTGGATACTGAAAAAGTAACAATCGCTGTGGAAAACACAGCGCGAAAAGCATCGAAAGTGATTAAGAGAACGAGAGTGGCGAAAGCAAAGCCTATAGCAAAGATCAAAAATCAGCAAACTACGCTTACTGCAGTATATGTTCCTGGAGATAAATCTCAGATTGTGCAAAGAAATCTTGATGAATCGCTGTCAATGCAATCCAGTAATTGCCATAGCCGTCTCTATAAAGGATTCCATGATCGATGCAGAGCCTGCGTGGCGAAGAAATCAGATATCTGTCGTTTTAAAGATTTGAGAGCATTCAAAAAAAACGGTGAACAGCTTGCTTATGGTCCATACTTTGTTAGCACGACTGAGATGGATGGTGTTCGTCAACGAACTCGTAAACTCCCCCCTCATTCTGAAGCTCATCGCAGATATTTGCGTGAAACAATTCGAAAAGCCTTCTTAAAAATGTTAGAAGAAGACAAAATGTTGCTTGATCAATATGGCGGTAACTTAATACGTCGCCCTTTTGTCCCTGGGATCCGTCACCTCTGCGATATGTGTCTGACAAGTATCTTTAATATTCACTGGATGTGCAGTATTTGTGGCCTAGACCTCTGCGCTGGCTGCTATCATAGCAATTGGGAAGATGAACGATCCAGGTTCAGCAACTGCACATATCGGCGCAAGCATACCCGAACGCATATGATTCCTGTTGTGAAATACAAAAAAGAAGTGACAGACCAGCTTTATATCGATGCTCTGGATACAGATATCAAAGAAGATACTGTTTCATCAAATACCACGGCACAGCCGACAACGGATATCGACCCTATCCCAGCAAAAGCCAGCCATCACGAACTAACTAATCAAGAAGAGCAAGATACCGTCGAGCCTAACGATAACGGATATACCGATAACGTAACGCCAATTCATCCTATAGAAGAGGCAGGATCTCTAGCAAGTCCTATCGTCGAAATTTCGAGAGCAGCTGCCTGTCCAAAGAACGAACCGCCTCTTCTATCATCACCAGCTCTTACACCACCAGATCTGACCACAATAAAAAAGGAGGATGTGCTTGTTATTCCGGTCGAACAGATAACACTTGATATGTTCCAACAGCAATGGGCTCAGGGAAAACCCGTAGTTATTCAAAACGTGATGAAAAATAACCATAAGTTGTGGACCCCCATGTCTTTTAAGAAGAAGTATGGAGACCACCATATTGATGTCACAGATTGCAAGACAGGAGATGTCGAAGAGATCACTGTGGGCCAGTTTTTTGATGGGTTTTCAGATCATACCAAACGCCACGGTTATAATCCAGCAAAGGACAATCACCGTATACTCAAAATTAAGGTTTGTGAGACGTCAGTTGGCTTTTTCTGATCATACCAAATAGGACTGGCCTCCAAAAGCTGATTTCAAGATGGAGTTTCCAGATCTATATCGACATTTTATGCAGATGCTTCCTGTACCTGAATATTGCACTGCGACAGGCTATTTCAATTTATCAAACCGCCTACCAGAAGAATACCTACCACCAGATCTTGGTCCAAAAATGTTCATCGCGTACGGTTCAAGTGGGGCTGACAAGCGACACGGTACAACAAAATTACATTGCGATATGGCTGACGCCGTCAACGTGATGTGCTATGCCGATGCGATTGATGAACATGCTGCCGCAACATGGGATATCTACCCAGCCGAAACACTTCCTATCCTGAGGGAATTTGTAGCAAAGGTTGCACAAAAGAGACGCTACAAAGTTCAAGACCCCATACATAGTCAATGGCTTTATCTGGATGACGAACTGCAGGATCAACTATGGCGTGAGTACGGTGTACGCAGCTGGCGACTGTATCAAAACCCTAGTGATGCCGTATATATTCCCGCTGGGTGTGCACATCAAGTCTCAAATCATCATAGTGCCATCAAATGTGCCTATGATTTTGTGAGCCCCGAAGGTGTGGAGCGTACTGCAATGATTACAAAAGAATTTGCAAAAGTTCCCCGGGAAGATGCGCTTCAATTGCAAAACACCCTCCTTTTCTCGTGGACTAGTTCGAATGCGTGAATGAAGGAAGCCCATTATCTTTGTAAAATAGTCATAGTAGCTGTAGTATGTAAAAATGATAAACATAGTTACGTTAACCAGAAATGGTATTTTCAACTGTGGTCTATGCGGAACAAACTCCTTATCGCAGATCGCATGGGATAAATTAATGAAAATGCAGCACCAAAAATCCCTTTTATTATTAGTAACATTACTACGATGAATCGCTCCCATTTGAAAACAACACAAATACTAACATCTATCCATCGAACAATTAATGAAAGATATGAAATTCTATCAACAAATTGATTATGCAGCAGACCAAGTAGACAGAGATCGTCCAGCAACCTAGATGCTTGTTCATATGGTACTTGTTCAAGTTGACAACAATCAGAGTGCTGATCAACACCGTGATTAGTCCAGCAGAGGATACCATAATGGTGGGTGAAATATGAATCGCATAAGCTTTTCCACTTTTCCATGTCTGATAAGTTGATGATACACCAACTCCCAATACCATATCTATATCACAGTCAATAATGGGACCAACAATAATTAATACGTACTCAGCAAAGGTCCAGCATAACATGCTGAAATGGCCATTGTTGGGAACCCCATCTAGAAAGAAAGAATGCAGTAAGTAAGGGAGTGCTTGTTATCAACAGTTATTCTCTCCTCTACCTTTGCAATAGCCGTATTTGAGACGAAATCGCCGATGCTATTTCCCTGGAGGCAAAAAGGTCAGTATCATATATCATACATTTGTTCTAAATCCATACCAGGGCAAATACTGTCAATCCCATGATTGCTTCGCTGATATTGAAAATGATGCCGAGTGCCTCCAGCAAACCGACCATTTCGTTAGCTAGTACGTAGATCCAATTGAGAGCAACAAAAAAGCCGACAAAAGAGAGCAACCAGAACCATGACGGCGGTTCGTCACGCTTTGTGGAGGTAACAATTACTCCGGCCACCACACAACCGATAACAGAACCAATCCATATGTAATTCATTTGAATCAGTTCATTCACTATTCAGTTTTTTGTTTAGATAAAACAGGTGGTAATGAAAATAACTTACTTGCGCATACATAGCAGACAAATGTGAGACTGCATACAGCCTGCAGAGCTACTAACCATTGGCACCAACCCTGGTGAACAACAGTTGATTCCATATCGGATTGAGCGTCGTCGACAATGTAATCGCTTTCAGACCTTGGTACAGTCAGGTAGTTGGTTGTAGATGTATCTGTGACAGCAAAGACTGGAACTTCGTTATCATCAACGACTTCCATCCCATCTATCTTTACGTTCTCATCCTCCGCAACGGGTAATGTCAAAGTAAAGATGAAGACGAGTGGTATTGCTATCAGTGAGCTGATCTTGCCAAATATACTTTTTTCTTTCCAGTTTTGCAGCGTTGGAAAGAGCATACGCTGAATATCGGATAGAATGGATTCGGTTTGAGGTGAAAGTGGCAAGGTATACAACGACCCGCTAGGTGATTTTAGACTATCGTCGCGAGATCTAGTTCCTTGAGGTATTGGCAGACTAAGAAACGTAGAGCTACCGTCTATTGGTGTGGAACTAACAGGACTTTGTCTTGCAGTGACATAACAAGAGTATTCCGTATTGCTCAGGCTGGGACTGTTTGGTATTGCGCCTAGATTCATGCTATGATTACGGCTAGGCGACAGGTATGTGGAGGGTCCCGTCTGAGGTCCTTCTATGGGTTCTTCCCCTTGTTCTCCATTTGGTGGAGCCAGCCGAATTTCGGGAATAGTGAACTCGGTATGATCTGTTCTTGTACGTTGGTGGTTATTTGCAGGTGAGTGTGATGGGCCGTTTTGTGGCCGATTAGCGGATAGGTAGGTAAAATAATCTTCAGCCACGCCTGTACTACTATTGGAGCTGGCTGATGAAATGGATGGTCGTAGTTTTGTGCTTGTGGTAAGATTGTTAGCGACGGTGGAAGAACGTGTTCGTGCCCTGGGATAGTCGGTATCATGTGTAGATGTATGCAATGGGTTATTGTTCCATGTTTGTTGTGGCATCGATATTTGTCGGCGCCGGATAGATGGCCCATGAATATTTGCGCTGCTAGCGCGACGGATAGCAGTAATTTGTTCTTGAAACTAAACATGTTGAATTAAAAGAAATGAAACTACTGACGAACGGTCGGTACCTCAATTGCACCGAATAAAGATGTCCTAATGCCCACACGTGGCGTCATTGGGTGCCGGGTAGGTCGGGCGGATAGGGAACCATGTGTACTTGAACTGACCAGCAGATTCCCAGTATCAATGCGCAATGATGGGCGGGAAAGTGAATTGGGTGAAACAGGACGAATGACGTTGCCCAAATGGTGTTCGGTGTAACTAGGATGAACGGAGAACCCATGATCTGGTATCGAGAGACGCGGAGGCTTGGTGTTTCTCCCTACATGCAATTTTATATTACGATCTTTTGCAATTTGTTCTTACCCTTTGCGTCTAGCAGTAAGGATCTCTCTGTTACAGCTTCCTCTGTAATGGACTTTTGCTCGATTTCTGCCAACGGTGCGCTATGTGACATCCGGTAGTCACTGAAAAGGACAGACGACACATAGGCCAGATAGTACAAGATTAGAATAATGCCATGGTACCAGCAAATCTGTCCGCCATATGCGATCCAAGTGATCATAAATACAGCCCCTGTAAGAAAGGTTGCATCTCGCATGAAAGTGATCCTTGTTGCTTTGAAGGGGCGGATGATGCCCATGCAACCTGCCACGATAGCCACGATAAAGAAAGCTGCACCGATCATCTCCCCAATAGCTAAGGAGCCAGCCCCTGAATCCATCGCGCTTTTGCAAAGAAAAGACAATAACTTGTTAGTGCCATTCCTGTTACTTCTATGGTTACACTCACGCAAAAGTGCTAAAGAGATCAGGGCTGCCATTACCAAATGCCAAGATGGTTACACCCGCCTACAAGGAGCAGGCAAAGGAGTGTCAGATATCTAAAAATCATTCCGCGGACCGATTTGCCGATTTACCATGCTTTCAGATAATTGCAGTTTGGACGACACTGTTTGTAAATTGGGACCTAAAACATGTCATGAACAGCTGAACGAGATCACATCTGAAAGAGAACAATCGGCTTACAGAAGAAGTCAGATGCGACAACACTAATAGCACCAAAAAGCAACAACAAGCCTGCGCACTAAAAATGGCAATGAGCACGGACGTATATGCATTAAATTTTACATTTCGGACGCAATCCAATGAGTAGATTAAGATATATTACCAAGATTGTAAGAGAGATCGGTTTCCAGAGAGGAGAGCAATAATAAAATTGTAAAAACTGGCCGCTGAAGTCCTGACATGCGCGTTGAACGAAAGCACACTTGTCAATATGTGACTCTACATCTGAACACTGTTGTAATGCAGTTAACTCGAGCAAACGATCCTGAGGTGATCACCACGTACAGATTCTGCTCCAAAAGCTGAAAGATCGCTGTTTGAGTTTCTAAACAGACTCCATTGTGTAGTGAAAGACAAGAAGGAAATGACAGTTAATAATGCAAAGAAACTGGTGATCAGGATAGAACGTTTTGACATGACAGAAGGAAGGAGAAAGAAGAAATACGGTCTAAACGTAACTAACACTCTTTTTTAAAATCGCTGTACAGATTTAAGTATGGGAAGTCGCACATGAGCAGTGACTGCATTAGCAGCCGTTTTTCCATGATGCTGCCGGCCACGCTGCTGCTGCTTGGTGCCTGTTATTCATTAAAATTCCAAAGCAAGGGGTTTGTCACTTCGTAGGAATAAATTTATTCTCAGGTACAGCTATTTGCTCGTAGTGTAAAACCTCCTCACCCGGTGCCTTTTGATCAGCAACTTTAATTTTAGGGAAATTTAGCTATCTTCGGTTTTTGGCGCCCTCGAGGAGCGGTCCAATCCCAGAGATTTTGAATACATGTTATTGATTTGATAGTCAACTTGTTACATACGTTGAGGACATGTCGTCCGATAAGACATGTCATTTGGCTCTTTTACCCTTGATGGCCGTCAAACTAGTATTGCTAGGATTTAGCAATCACATATGCTTGGTTGATATGACGCGAAATAATCTTATTCACCTTAAAAGGACAGATGAACAGCAACAGATTACTGCCTAGTCAATTTAGGATCATGGTACATTTAGACCGTGGAGCTATACTGAGAGATCAATCACGGTATTGGGTAGTGGTAATAGTGCCTTACTTGGCGATTTACGGGACGTCTTCGGCGTGGAAATACTTTATGCAGAACAGATAACCTTACCAGCCATAAACTTTGTCGCAGACAATCATGTCACAATTCGTACCATCACAGCAAAATCGTTGTAGCAGTAGCTTTTAAGAACAAAGGAGCCAACCCAAAAAGCATGAACAGATCACACAATGCACGTCTAGCCTCCTTTCTTGCATGTGCTTGGCAGAAACTTCTGTTGTACGCCACCTAAACAGAGTAATTATTGCTTCACTACGAAATAGCAAAAGTTATATAATTCTATGGGTATGTGTACGAACGACAAAGAACTCAAGAAAATGGACTGGGTTACAGCTAGTAACAGCGTATGTAAAAATGCATTGAAGGAATGGTCTATTTCATCAAAATTATTTATGTAGAAGTTTACATTCATGTCTCAAGGACCAATTCTATGTTAGGTATATAGTTTAATAACAAAATCTTTTGTATTGCCGATATTTAGTTTACTTTTTCTTAATACAAGCAAAAGCACTTCATTCACTGGAAATATGTTTTGTAATCCTATAATAGCGATTTATTTATTGAAGTATGGTATAGTTTCCCATATAGGTGAACACGCGTTCACGCGTACGCGAAAAAATGAAAACGCCGGTTCCTGAAGTTTAATTACCAATATGCAAGAAATCTGATTGGTTGGAGTAAGAGAACTACCGTATGTTGCTGTGGAAAAGTCACTAATGATTGCATGGAGTATTGCGCTACTGCTTAAAAATACGCGAGGTATTCAGCAAATATTAAGGAAATAGTTATGAAGTAGTTAATGCCGAGATAACTGATCTAATTAAACAGTGACCGATCGAGGTTGTCGCTGAACACATGTCGTTGCAACGTCGAGGTATACATTGAAACAGTTCTGACGGCGCTCATCGGAAGGTGAACAAATAAAAAAAATTGCCCGCGTAATAGCATTTCATCTCCAAAATTACTATGAGACCTTCAGAATTTAAAGAATGGTAAACAGAGTAATGTTATACCCATCGCAGAATTGGTGGAGATTCCCAGTCTATATAAGTTACAAAAGCGGCTAGATGCTCCAAGAAAAGTAGCCTTGTTCTGATTGAATACATACAGCATACTATATATTGAATGAAATTCCTTTTTTACACTACTCTATGATAAATCTTGCGTCTATGAACAGCCAAGTTTGCGTTAATGAAGAATTGAACAGACAGACGATAGTAGAGATTGACAAAGAAATTCATACTCTGCTTACATCACTTGGCCTGCTGTAGAAGCCAAATTTGTGATTATTCATACCGGTTTCCCGCAAACAAATAGGAAAAATTTGTAACATTATCGCCAATAAATCTCAAAAAAAGTACGGATTCTGGATCCAGATTGGTAGTAAAAAGGCGTGACGGTTTTTGGGGTTGCGAGTGATCCCCGGGTTCTCCGCATGTTTGGCGCTGAAAACGTTCTGTTTACTTCTTTTATTCAATCCGCTCGCCATTGCAACACTCTAGTATATAATCAACTGCATTCTACCATACTACCTATCTTATTGTCATGGGAAAAGAGAAAGATCCTGTACCAGTGTCCAAAGAAGCGCAGAACGGGATCATCGTCAAGAATGCAGAAACGTATGACACAACTGAAGGGACTTTATGTGAGTACTATTGCTGCATTTTGTAAATGCCGGTGAGGTGATTTCGGATGAAGGGGAGTTGGCAGGTGCTAATGTACAGCAACCCTGCTGAAGACCTTGTCTTTAACTTTGATTTACGCGGAGTTTGGATCTGTCAACTGACCACTTTCACTAGTCCATCCACACACGTTGACGGCGCTCTTAATCTTGTTGGCATGGTTATTTTACGCAGCGTTACGAACCAATAATGAAAATACAGAAATGAGTATTCGTTTGGGAGTTCTTGCAGCTATCTGCTGCTTTGTGTTCATCGGGATGCTGCAGTTTCGGGATGGTCCTTTCCTGCGACCAAGCGTACCTTTGTGGAGAGGCGTGCTAAGTTTGAGTGTTCTTTATCAGCTTTTCCTCGTATTTCTCCTGTTTCTGGTAATATTTTTTAAACATAAGGCAGTACAATGTACTAATGGTACGAAACAGAACAAAGACGATGCACGACAATTCTTGAAATATTACGATCCTGATTTGGGACAAGAGCTCCCGGAGAGATCTTATGCCAATTGTTGTGACCTAACATTTGACAATATGAAGGTAAAAAAAGAAGGAAGGGTGGTTATTTCTGGTAAAATGCTTACGTGTACCAGAACCAAATGGATATTTTTGTCTTGGCTCATGCGCTTGGCTGGTACGGAAAAGCTTTAATATTAAGAGATACCTGGTGTTGCTGGATCTTGTCCGTCACGTTTGAGCTGCTGGAGTATTCTTTGGAGCATCAGCTGAATAACTTTGCTGAATGCTGGTGGGATCATGTGAGTAACTCTGTTTTTATGTTATTTTTATTGATGCCATTGTACCGTAGTGGATTCTGGATGTTCTGATCTGTAACTGGGCTGGTATTTATCTCGGCATGAAGACATGTCAGTATTTTGAAATGAAGGTACAGAAGGAGAAAAAAAGGGTATTCAGAACTTATAAAGAGGCATTCTGTAGCAATATTCTTGGGTTGGCTTTAGACAGATCAAGACGCTGCGTGGAAAGGCGAAGAGAGCAGTGCAGCAGTTTACCCCACATGACTGGACTCGGTTCGAATGGAAAGCAACAAGCAGCGCAAAGAATTATTTTGGCACTGTTGGCATGATAATGGTGGTATGCAATATCAGTGAATACTGGATGCGTCTTCTCATGTGGTTTGAGTTAGTTTTTGCAATGCGAGCTGAACTGTTTTTATCTAAAGTACTTGCTGTGGGTTCCACCTGAACATCCTCTTAATACATATCGGCTCATCCTACTTTTCCTGTTTGCTCTCCCGGCTGCGCGGGAAGTGTACCAATTTATTTCCGACAGGTAAAACAAATAGCACGTCATTTGAAAACTAACCAGAAATATACGATTAGAAACACTAAACGCCTTGGGGCCCACGCGTGGCTCATCATTTGCAATATTATGACGGAAACACTTATCTGTCTAAAATTCTCAGAAAACGAGTTTGTCACACCTGCTCCATTATTTGTCAAAGCGGCATGGTCAGTCGTTCTGTGTATGATCTTGATCGTCTTCCCTATTTGGCGGTTTGCATTTTCAAAGATGCAATCGACACCAACCAAAATCGAATAATACTATCATTCCCTCTCTGTAATTAGAAGTTTATATTGTACAATAATGTTATTAGAATGTAGGTTAGGTCCGTGCACTTACCCGTGTCAGTATAACACATGAGTAGCCCGAAGAATCGGTGGAATAACGATTTGGCAATTTGAACCGAGTTTAGTCTTTTTTTTTTATATTTTTTACATCGGCGACTCAAAGCCGACACATCATTTCTAAAACCCCATCGAGTCACAGATCGTCTTGTTTTCCACTTGTAAACTTCACCTGTTTCTTGCTTATCACTGGCAATCAAGCCACTATGATATCCAATTGCAGTATAACAGTATGTGCTATGTGTTTGCCGTGTTTTCTATGTTTGCTTATCAACAAAAAAATTAGGACATTTGGTCTGGAAACGACTTCGTACCTTGTTTTCGTGAGACGTAAGGGCTGAGTCCATAAACTTTCACTCTGGCTCATTTCTTTCTAGGTATATCGATGCCCTCATTCCTGTTATACTGCTGTTGATTTCGTTCATTACGCTGTCTGTAATTGTACTACGATTCTACGTTTCTACTCCAACAAATGGATATACCCCTTTGAAGCGAAGTTCGGACGGCAGAAACTACGGTGCTACTAGTAGAAGCGACATTGACAATGGAATGCCATCCAATGATGTTCAAGACACCTATATTCAGCAATGTGTAAGGTGGTCGAGCTGCAACTGTACCCGAGTTACTGTAGCCGTGGCTGAGTTGCTTGTTGCAGTTTATGCACTTCATGAAATTGCTATGGGCAGATACGATCTAGATGAATCAATTGAAGGCTCATCCCTTTTGCGGGTGCAAACGATGTACTATGTTCGATCCCTATTTTGGGTACGTCAATTAGAAAAAAATCTCATTATCTCATCCATATCATTTCTCATCTGCAGGGATATGCACTCGTAATTGCCATAGGAAACATCATGCTATCCACCGAGTCCACCAAACCTGTAGCAGATACTATTTGCAATCACCTGAGTGTTCTGTACACGTGTATGTTTGCAGTGAGCTTGATCGATTTACGTTCGTTCTACCTTGTTCATGTCATGGATCCAAACACTGGTTATTCTATTTCCATCATTTCTTCATGCCTTCTATTGATACTGCTTCTTTTTGTCATTCATGAGGAGAGATATGCTCCACGAGATAAATTATTCTCGGATACAGTAAGTTGGGAGAGACCTTGGATACGGAGAAAAGAATGCTCATGCTTTACGCTCAGGGTCGGGAGATGTCTGGTGAGACGTGGGCTTCTACATATTCTAAATATATGTTTTGCTGGGTTAATGTCATGATGAAAGAAGGTTACAAGCGGACATTAAATGATGAAGACCTGATTGAACTGCCAGCCGAAAACCGATCTCGGAACGCACATGCAAAATACAAAGGCCACGCCACGGCTTCAATGGCATGGGGCCTACTAAAAACTTTTCGAGAGCCTCTCACACGACAGTTTGCTTACTGTATGGTTTGGTCTGTATCTATGTTTGGTCCACCCTATTTCCTGAACAAGGTTATCAAGTACATCGAAAATGCCGACCCAACGGCGGGCGTGCCGGTGACCACTGCATTTTTATATGTGTTGGGTTTATTCATTACTTCATCAATGCAATCACTTGCTTACCAGCAGGCACTCTATATTGGACGAACACTGGGTATCCGGATTCAATCTATTGTCGTCGGCGAGGTTTATAGCAAGGCACTTAGACGTCGAGACGAAAGTAGTAAAGCACAAGCAGATGACGGAGGTGAAAGAAAACCGCGGGGAAATATCAACAATTTACTCTCGGTGGACGCACAGAAAATGGGAGAGTTAACAGCATATGTGTTCTACATCTACTGTTTTCCTTTACAAATCACCATATGCGTGTGGAGCTTATACAAGCTACTGGGAACAGCCTCGTTTTACGGCGTATTTATCATGATTCTATCACAACCGGTGACTTATCTTCTTAGCCGCCGGTTCCAGCGTTTGCATCATATCGTGATGGGCTGTACTGACAAACGCATCAAACTCATGAACGAGCTGCTTTCTGCTATCCGTATCGTCAAATTTTTCGCATGGGAAAAGGAATTTAAAAAACGTGTGATGGCTGCACGGGAAGTTGAGCTCAAGGCCATCCGGTCTAGACTGTTCATGTTTATGTGGATGGGTAACGCTTGGTTTCTCATACCAGTGCTCATCATGGTTACTGTGTTCTACGTGTATACACGAACGGCCGTTCTGACCGCTTCTACGGCTTTCACGGCTTTGGCGCTTTTTAATACGTTCAAAACAACTTTGGATGAGCTTCCTGTCATCACGTCGTTCATTTTGCAAGCCAATGTGTCACTAGGCAGAGTGGAAAAGTTCCTTCATGAACCCGAGGTTCATGTTTCAAAAGCCAGATCCAGCGAGATTGGATTTGCGGAGAATGCAACCTTCAGCTGGGAAAGTCCCGAGGCTGGCGAGTGCAAAGCGGCGCTCAAAAATCTCAACTTGGTGTTCCCGTTAAACAAACTCTCCATTATCTGTGGTCCTACTGGTTGTGGAAAAACGACACTCTTAGCAAGTCTTCTCGGCGAGACCTACTGTGTCTCGGGTAGAGCAATGTTACCTCGAAAATCTCTCTCTGAAGGTGGTACCTTGAACGGCATGATGTCAGGAGTAGCCTATGTGGCACAGACAGCTTGGCTACAAAACTGCAGCATAAGAGACAATATTCTATTCGGCCTTCCGTACAATGAGGAAAGGTACCAAAAGGTTCTGTATATGACAGCGTTGACACGAGATTTGGAAATTCTTGAGTACGGCGACTCTACCGAAGTAGGCGAAAAAGGAATTACATTGAGCGGCGGTCAAAAGCAACGGTAATGATGGTCTGACAATGTTATAGTGGTGTATCATGCTCATTTTTTGCCGTTTTACCTAGCGTTGCTATTGCTCGTGCAGTTTATTCACAAGCTGAAATTGTTATTTTTGATGATTGTCTAAGTGCCGTTGATGCCTACACTGCCAAGCATCTTTATGAGCATTGCATTACAGGCGAATTAATGCGTAATCGTACAGTTATTCTCGTAACCCATCACGTTGCGTTGTGCATCAAGAAGGCAGACTATGTTGTTGCTTTGCAAGAGGGTGAAGTAGTAGCATCCGGGAAGCCAGCAGAGGTTCTTAAATCCGGAGCGCTTGGAGAAGAGCTTGGACAGGCAGATGATACCAGTGAGAACAACAAGGAGAAATCCGAAAACGGACCAATTCCTACTGTGGCAAAATGTGTGGAGCGGCCTTCAGAGAGTGGTGCAGGGAAACTGACAAAAGCCGAACATCGCGCAGAAGGTGGCGTAGCCTGGTCGGTTTACACAACTTACTTTGATGCATCCGGTGGTTATATGTACTGGTTGCTGGTGCTATTGCTATTCTGTTGTGCACAGGCGGTTATTCTTGGTCAAGACTACTGGATCAAAGTTTGGTCAGCTGCAAGTAACGAAGACGGGTCAGCCAACGATGGCAAAAGCGGCTTGCCGTCGATGAATATTTTCTCAGTACCCAATTTCGTCTTGGGGACCAATGCAGTTTCAGAAAATTCGTTACGATCCTGGATTTCGATGCAAGAGAATCAAACCATGGACAATGCGTGGTATGTGGGTATCTATTTCTTGATTGGATTATCAGCACTTGTAATGACAACACTCCGGCAACTATCTTTGTTCATCGGCTCTCTTCGGGCTTCTCGACATATTCATGCGCAATTGTTGGAACGTATTTTGCGTGCTAGAGTTCGCTTCTTCGACTCCACACCCCTGGGACGTGTGCTTAACCGTTTCTCATCGGATCTGGAGACGATGGACCAATCCGTAGCGCCATCACTTTCGATCCTTCTTTTTTCAATTATTGCCACGCTATATGTTGTTATTTTGGTTTCTATTATCACGCCAGCTTTTATCGTTCCAGGTGTCTTTATCGCGCTTCTTTTCTGGGCCGTCGGAACATACTACCTCAACACGTCTCGCGATATGAAGCGTCTGAACTCGGTATCCCGAAGCCCAATTTACGTGCACTTTAACGAGACCGTCAATGGTGTTTCAACAATCCGTGCTTTTGGGTGCCAAACACGTTTTATCAAAGACAATTTCCAGAAAATCGATACCAATAATCGGTCATTTATATGGATGTGGGCCACCAACCGTTGGTTGCATTGCCGCGTGGATATTTTGGGCGCTTTTGTTGGGTTCTGCACTGGCATGGTACTGATTATGTCCCGTTCTTGGGTTGCACCGGGACTGGCGGGATTATCACTGAGCTATGCATTGACGTTCACGCACCATGTGTTGTGGGTTGTTCGGATGTATGCCATTAACGAAATGAACATGAATTCTATTGAAAGAGTTCGTGAATACTTGGACGTAGAGCAAGAGCCTCCTGCACATGTCCCTGAAACGTTGCCTCCACCAAGCTGGCCCGAAACCGGAGC
Organism: Saksenaea oblongispora B3353; assembly: GCA_000697495.1. Taxonomy (NCBI): domain Eukaryota; kingdom Fungi; phylum Mucoromycota; class Mucoromycetes; order Mucorales; family Saksenaeaceae; genus Saksenaea; species Saksenaea oblongispora. The sequence goes on from JNEV01001249.1 coordinate 76,956, forward strand.
AGTGAAAGTGGATAACTTGGTGATGAAGTATGCTCCAGAGAACCCTCCGGTATTGCGTAATATATCGTTTGAGACACGAGCTCGGGAGAAAATTGGCATCGTTGGTCGCACAGGTTCCGGAAAATCGACGTTAGCTTTATCCATGTTTCGCTTTATGGAGGCTACAGCTGGTCACATCTTCATTGATGGTGTCGATATAAGCAAAATTGGCTTGGAGGACTTGCGATCTCGACTTACGATTATCCCACAAGACCCTGTCCTATTTTCAGGGACCCTACGTAGCAATCTTGATCCATTTGGTCAACGTGACGACGTAGAACTCTGGGCTGCGCTGAAGCGTGTACACCTAATTGAGCATGAATCTGAAGCCACTTTTGGTTTAGATGCTACAGTGACCGAGAATGGCAACAACTGGTCGCAGGGCCAACGCCAACTGATTGCTCTTGCACGTGCACTTGTCAAGAAGTCATCTTTGATTATTTTAGATGAAGCCACTTCGTCTGTTGACTTTGATACTGATCAAAAGATACAGCAGACCATTCGTACTGAATTCTCTCAGTCTTCCCTTCTTTGTATTGCCCATCGAATCCGTACTGTGGCTGATTATGACCGAATTTTAGTGCTAGATCATGGTCGCGTCGTTGAATTTGATACACCGTATGGATTAATGATGCGTGAGGATAGCATGTTCCATCACCTGTGCCAACGAAGTGGTGAATTCGCTGAATTATTGAGCATTGCCAAGGGGAAACATTGTCAAACGTAACGTTTTAGAATTACCGTATATCTAATGAAACGAATAAATGTGTGAATGTAAAATATTATACATTTTCAATGCAAGAGATGTTGCATTGCATCAATGATTAATCTTTGATGATAATCATCATAAAAGTTGGATATACATGGAAACTGTATCTCACATTGTTCCGACTGAAAAAGCGTGAATGAATTCGGAAACCTGTCTCAATCACAAACACCTATCGTGTAAATATTCTACTTTGTGCGTTGTGTCGTTCATTATGTTAATAACTAAGTATGGAGTCTTCTCTGGATGACTTATAAGTGGATCGAGAAAAAAGTTGTCGACCTGGAAGTATTGGAAATAGAGAGAATTTTACATTGTATTCACTTCATTTATTTCTTGTGTTTAGCAACCGTCTTTTTGATTGCTTTCTGGAACTTCTTCTTTGCACGAACATCTTTTGTCGCTCGTGTACCCTCGTATTTCTTAAGTGCCGACACACTCTTCCCAGATTTAGCCTTCTTCATAGCCTTTTCATTATGTCGATCCTTTTTCTTTGTTGGTGGCCTAGAGGGAAGACCTCCTTCTGACACGGATACTTTGCAGCGCTGAATACGAATTTTTTGCTTTCCACGGAATTTCTTATCCTCTAATGCCAATGCCAGATCTACAGCGACACGTTCCTGATCCATCCGTAATAAGAATAAAATACAGATTGACATGTGTATCACTCTTACCTTAAATTGCACGTAGCCAATACCTTTGCCAATATTTGTTTTACTGTCTCGAATAACTCGTACACTTTCAATATCGCCACAGTCCTTAAAATATTCCCATAGCTCTTCTTCTTCTGTATCAAAAGGCAAAGATCCCAGAAATACCGAGCGTTTACGATCGTGTTGCTTAAAACATAAATATTATTAGATATAATTCGCATTGAGCTGGTGACTTACCTTTGAAGTTGTAGCACTGTCAACGCGCAGATGTTTATCCATGAATAGCTGACCGTTCATAGATAATGCTTTCTCAACAGAACTCTTTTCTTTGTAAACAATATAGGCATTCATCACGGTACGATCGTCATGTAACTTTTTGCTAATAAAGGCACCTTTTCGGCCCATCAGTTGGGAAAAGGCCTAAAAAACAAAGGCGGATGAGATACATCCAAACTAAAATGCTTATCTAAATTTCTTACCACCGATCTAAAACGAAGGGATTCGATTTCACCAAATTCACCAAGCTTAGTTGTGAGATCCTTTTTACCACTCTATGATAGAAATGAGACGATGTCGAATTTTGATTGATCCACTTACTTTTTCGATACATTCAACAGGAACATTTCCCAAAAACACAGTTCTCTCAAGTTTCTCTTTTTTCTCTTCCTCTGTTTCTCGAGCTTTCATCGCTTTCTTGGCATTGGGATTTTCTGATTCCTCAAGCATCTCTAGTTTTCTCTATTGTATAAACAAATTATGAGATTGCTCATCATAGAGAACTCGCACCTTTCTTTCTGAGGATGATAAAGACTTTAATTCCTGTGCCTTTTTAGCTGCTTCCTCTGCCTTTTTTGCCATCCCTTTCAACTGAGCTTTGGTTTTTGTCACTTTGGGGGTTCTGATTTTTCCATTGTTGAAGGCAACGGGGGAAGGTTTCTCGGTAATTTTGCTACGACCAGCCTGATCGATGATAATTAATTTCGTTGTTTCCAAAATGAAATTTAACATTACTTACACTATTTTTAAACAAGTTATCTAGATCATCATTGACTTGATTTGATTCTTTACCCAAAAGGGCATTTGAAAGCAATCCTGGAGTGTATGTGGTAGACATTAAAGGCAAAAGAAAAAAAAATTGACGTTTGCGGTTCCTAAGCAGTGGGCCGAAATTGGGTGGCTTTGCTTTCAGTAGCTGCATTTCTTTTGAGGTTACGATGCATCCTTTGGTCCATCCTATTTTCTTCATAAATAATAATACTTGATGACATAGACGCGCAGTAATACGTATATTACGGGAATTGATTTTTGCATTGGCTTCGTCTCTGTAAGCATTTGGCCCTCCATCCACCTCTGACTGCAGAGATTTCTACGGACACTCAGTTCCTCTGCCTTAGGGACGCTCATGCAACGACTTTTAAAGCAATTACTGAGGAACTTCTTAATAAAGATTGACAGCAAACAAATATAATAAAACTTGGTAATTCCATAAACCAAGTGTTTATAAGCTGAGTACCCATAAATTGAGTGATAAGGAAGATCAGTACAGCATTTCCATTTCAAATTGTCACTTTAGCAATTTACTTTTGTCGGTTTTCAATAATCAACTTGTCTGCATTTTGCAATTGGCAGCCAAATATGGATTATCACCTACTATACAACGTGATTTCTTAGTGCAATTACTCAAATCATAGGTCAAGATATTTGTTGTAATGCTGTGTCTCAATGCAACGTTGTGCCAAATTTCATCTAAATGGCGATACCTCAGCGCGAAGGTGTCGACACTCTGTGAAAATGGCAACGTGAGATTTTTTTCTTTTGAATTTCCTGATTGGTGACTTCATGCTGCTATTACTACCACTCAAATGACGGGTAGATGATCGGCTCTTGTTCACGTTCGCGCAACCGCGGAAGAAGGCAAATAGGTAAAAAACAAATCAAGGAGATAGGTTTTTAGCTTGCTATCCACGAGTGGGTGATCCTTGCGCAATTCCAACAAAATAAATGCAAGTTAGTAGCGAGCACTTCTTGTATACACATAGGACTTATCTTGAGAAGCACCAATACCAAATCATGAGCAAACGACAGTGAGTCCGGCCCATTGTGGCAAACACAATAGTTGCTCTCCAGCCAGCTTTTGTCTAGAGGCTCCTTCTCCTCCAAAACTACCGGACCAACAGCGCTTCCAACCGTAATGCCAAAGAAGCCGTTTGTTCAAATGTCTTCAACGTGAAAAACGTATGACTTGAGACTGGACTCAAGCCTCGCAAAGACGTGTTATGATGAATCACACAACCTTTGCTTGGTGCATTTGTCACAACAAGGAAAAAGATGACGGAAGGTTGCCTGGGTGGTTATTAACACTCTTTTGTGGGACTGCATATGCAGCCGGGTTGTCAGGTAAACTCTTCTACTTCTCTCCAAAAATTATGCCAAAAATCTACAAACCTTCAAGGTTATCAACGCGTTGCAGCGGCAAAAAAGCGACAGAAGAAGGTGAAGGTATGGAATATGTTACGTGCTTGAATTCTACAATTAAAGAATCATTCGTAGGCGGCTGGTGATGGAGTGACAATTGCTGGTCTCAAGGGTTCCTTGGGAAGTCAAGTATCGAAGCTGGGAGAGATCGATGTGACTAACCGAAGACTGAAATATCTGGCATGGATTTCCAAAAACGGGATATTGGAAGTAATGGACACGCCTAAAAACGTCGCAGTTGTCAAAGCTTCCACGTTGCACCTGTGTGTTTTGCAACAAAAACTCCACGTTCAAGGCAACCGTAGACCCTGAAAATTGGACACGGCTGCCAAAGTTTCACAAGGTGAGAACATCCAAACAGTTAAATGACAAACTGGAATCAGTTATGCTGCACCATCCAGTCACCGACAAACAGCTTGCTGTCAAAAACACCACTCCCACGATATTGGAACAATTGATCCATCGTGGCTATATGCTCTCGGACGATTATGTTGCCCGATGTTCAGAGCAGTCTTTGCTTGTAAAATATTGGACTCCAATCATTGAAGAATTCTTTGGAGATCAAGAAAATTTTTGTTTGTTAGTGTTTGTTTGGTGTCAGATTTCATTAAGAAATTCTTCAGTAGCAGCTCTAAAAGACGCTACATGAGTGTTCATAGCAACTTACAGAAGCGCGAACATTCTTATATCAGTTCGATAACGTGGATCCCGCGAGCGATGCTAATTTTTCGGCCCAAACGACCAAAAAGAAGGTAAGGATAAACGAGTAATCATTGCCTATAGCAATGCAGCATTCTCTAATTCGATAGCGGATAGGATATCTGCTCCAACAAGGGTAGTCTTAAAAGTGCTCAAGATCAGTGCTTCCAGAACAAAAAAAGCATTGTATAACTACTTTTTTCTTTTAGATGTCGACCCTATCATACTTTATTATATGTGTGTACGCATATCATTATGGTTGACGAGTACCTGTTCAAACCGCAACGAACGGTATTTGAAAATGCACAAGAAAAGCCAAATGTTTACGGTCAAGCTGACTGTTCTCATCTGTGAAAAAAAAAAAAAGTCAAACGATCTGTTGGATCGCGGTGTAATATGGTTGCAAATATTCGTAGTATATTTTTACACATGGACAGACATAACTATAATCGGCTATCACCATTTAAACGTTCGTCTATTAGCGGCGAACATTCGTTAACTTGTTAATTAAGATACTTGGAATGAGTGTATTCTATTGTTTATTGAATAAATAAATGTTGAATGGATCAAGAAGAAGTAAGAATCTTCAATGCAAAAGGTCTGTCAAACATTCGTTAACAAATTTCGTCATCTGGTGAATGGTTGCACAGGTCATCCCGGATTTTGAAAAGGTAGCAGTTTTTTTTTTTCTTTTTTCCCTTCCTTTCCTACTTCTTTCCTTTATCCTCTTACCGCTTTCCTTAACTACCTGTATCCCCTCATTGTTCCTATTGTCCTTTCCCCCCAAAATAACTGTTACTCTTCTTCCCACCCTTACTCTTTTCCTCTCCCCCCTTTTTCATAGAATTTCATAGACAATTTCATAGAATTTTATTATTTGTTCCTCCTTGTCTCCCCCTAAAAGAATGCATAGCACTTTCACTAACAAACGAGGATCTCCCCGACAACAGACGTTTCGCTCTGAAAAGGTACAAATCAATCAAATTTCCTGTTTCCTTTTACTCTTTTTTTCGTTAAATATCTATAGTCATTGGCACTAATGCAGAAGTCGAGGTCTGAGCCCAACTGCACCATTTCTATGACTTTAAGTTCAGCTGTGCAGCCGAAACGAAAATCAACTGGCAACCTTCGACGTACCTCATCCTTCAGTCATTCCGCTAAAACTAACGACTCCTGTCTGAACAAGGTTGGAACATGAAAAAGAAACTCAGCCCATTAAACCCGATATTTATAGGACATATGGCGTCCGCCTGGATGTTATGAAATACCTGATATATTGGGAAATGCTTACCTGAAGCCATGTCCACCAGTATCTGTCAGACTTCGGCCTAATGATCCAGCAAAGCAAGTCTCCAAGGTAACATAAACCTTGGAATGCGTCAAAAAAAAAAAGCTGATTACTCCGGATGATAAAAGCGACCGTGGTACCCACCAAATCCATACTACGAAGCCCCGCAATTGCCACCTCTTATCCGAGCGGAAAATAAGTTTGAAGCCAAAATGCGCAAGATGTTACCTAAGATCTCTGTGCGATCCTCTAATCCCCGTGAACGATATTCCGACTTTAAAGAGATTGGCACAGGGTATGTCTGATTCAAAAGAAAAATAGAAAAAAGAAAAAAGAAAAAAAAAACTCATTTGTTTAAAGCGTAAATGGTGCGGTGGTCCGAGCAGCATACCGGAAAAAGCCAAGTGTTCAATTGGCTATTAAACGGTGCAGACTTGATCCAGATCGCGAATACCGAGCTGCTATTCTGCGTGAATTGCGCATCATGGCTACCGGTCATGCCAACTTGATTAAACTTCGGGAAGTGACCATATGTCGCGACGATATTTGGATTGCAATGGATTTGATGCGATGCTCTGTTTTTGCTGTTCTTTGCCAAAGGGGCATTCCAGAGGAGTACACGATCTATATCACATGTGAAACTCTCAAGGCGCTCCACCATCTCCATTCCAAAGGTTTGTTGCATCGTGACGTTAAATGCGAAAACCTTCTGCTTGGTTGGAACGGCGAAGTCAAACTCGGTAAGTGTTTATGACGCTTTCTTTTTACAAAAAAAAATACTGATTCATGTGGTCTAGCTGACTTTGGATTATCTGCTCGCATTGCACGCGGTAACTGCGATCGCCTGGGAACTACGAAATGGTAACTCCGCAACGTCTCGAACTTGTGGATAACCTCCTTTTTTAGGATGGCGCCCGAGGTGATTCGTGAAGAATGCTACAACGAGAAGATCGATATGTGGTCATTAGGCATTACTATCATCGAAATGATGGATCGAGTGCCACCACATTATCTGATCCGAGACGAAGAAGAACTATTTGACGTTATTGCAACAGAACCAAGCCCAACATTTACATACAGTTACCCGACGATGTACATGCGTGGTTTGGTAGCATGGTTGCTGGATGAAGAACCATCTACACGTCCAAGCGCCAAAGATGTTCTTATGGTTTGTATCCCCATTACCCGTTGATTCGCAAAATCGAAAACTCATGTGTAATACTAGGAAATCGATGCCCACGTCAAAAGCAATCTTCTCCAGTGTGCAACGTCACATGAACTTACTAGGTTTCTGTGCCAAGTCCTGCCACAGTACTAAGGATATCGTCCCTCTTATGCGTACCTTCACTCCTTAAGTTCCAATTATCGTTCCCGGTAATCCAAAACCTCCATCCCTCTATGTCACCTCAAAATATCTCTGCCCATTTCGATAAACCCCCCATCATTCTTATCCGTCTATAGGCAAACTTTTACTGCTAATATTAGCTATATATTTTTATGTTCTCTAGAATACCGTTTATCGAAAGAACGTTTACGCTATTACAAATAAATTTACGTCGATCAAATACACAATCCTGCGCTAAGAAAAAGTCAGACTTGCATTGTTAACACGCCAGAAAATTAGGTAATTTACGTGAACTTGGACCTCGGCCGGCAGACGTATGTTTAAGCAGGATAAACGTACATAACAGTAGATGCATTTGGTAACACCTAGATATGCGTTTACTTAACCAAACCAATATTCCCACAGGGACGGGTACCAGCGCCGTGCTCGTGACCCGGAGGTTGTGGTGTAGGAGGGAAAAAAGCCTGCAGCCAGTCGTGGTTAGTTTAAAAGATGACACACTGCAGAGGTCCTGAGCTGGTACAACTGCTGACAGCGTTTGTTGTACAATATAAATGAGCCTGGGTACAGGTAGATAACATTTTTACTTCATGTATGGGTAGCTCTTATACTCAAGGTAGGTAGTAGCTGATCAAAGTGCACAAGACTTTCGCGTGTAGGCAAAATCAAATCTCAGCCGCAGGAAAAGAAAATAAACTATATTTCTTTTTAAACTCTGAAAATTTAGGATTGACACAGCGAGGCCAGGTATCGAGGCACCAAGGTTTGGATAGCAATGCACTTCAAATGGAAGCAAAAGTGCTTGCTTAAAAGCAAAGTAACAACTAAGCGAGGTAAATTTATCGGATCCAGTGAGAATCTGGCGCGAACTGCATCTTAACACAACGTGTTATTCCGCAAAACAGCTAAATGTCGCATTTGGCTCTCTTAGAAAGCCACACATATGACATGATTGATGCAACACAGTAGGCCCACAAAATTTGCCACTCATACTGTAGTAAGAGTACCTCTGCCATAATAGGGCGGCCTTTAGCTTATAACAGTTGGATAACTGTGTTAGCTTTGGGCTTTCCGACTTATGTCTAAACCCTACAGGTTTAGAGCAGATGATAAAGCACAAAATTCTGTAGGACGAACGTCAGTTCCATCTTGTTTTTCTTTTCTTTTCTTTTTCGCTGCAGTAAAATCACTTTCAATGAAATAAAGGATACAGGAGAAACCACAGCAACAAATCATGTCTTCTTTCACTGTTGGTGGGAATTTTCTATTACCGTGTTTTTCCTATTTTTTGCGGGCAATCGCTGATGTCTTTGTGCGACTGTAAAACGTTTTGCCGGAGATGCATATAATTTTCGCGTTAGCTCTAAATGAACTTTGCGTTGGAAGTAGTACTTTTATTTTTGCGTCGAATTCAAGTGAGTCTGGATAATATGGGTTTGCGTAATGCATTGGTTGATTGTGCTTCTAGATAAGGAAGACTTTCCGGGCCAAAAAATAAGCCAGTTAAAAAGGAAGACCGTTCCCTTTCTTTTTTCTTCAGCGCTGTTTATTGCAAACATCCCCGGTACGTACTGGGATTAATTATAGACGTAGGATTACTTGTGCCTGTTGATGTATTGTTTAGACCACCGGCAGTTAAAAATTTAATGGCTTTCGCGCCATCAACATCTTCTCTCGCCCACTCTTTATGGTGCGGGCGTGACCACCGCTAAATCGCGGTATTTTCCTTCGGGGGTAAGTAAAATGACATACAAGTATAAGAGGTATTAACCATGAATGAATTTTTATGCTATTCTGAATAAATTTCGTGCCCGCTGAGGGACCAAGCTCAAGTTAAGCTTCTACGGTTTAGCTGATGGCGCATATCAATTTCTTCCTTAGCGTATACTTGGCTTTTCATGGATGTAAAATTTGTTTAGACTAGCGTAAAAAATGTATTCGAAAAAAAGTATAACGTACATCTACCACCGTAAATAGATTTCTATACACTGGAGAGAAGAAGCACATAACACGTTCATTATCTAGAGTGTCACATTCTTACTGTGCTCCTTTGGAACTTAAGTGTTGTATTCGGAATACTCCCCTGCATTCTATTAACAAAAAGGACTATTATTTCCTTATGGAAGCAATATTTCTTATCGTAAATGTCTATGATGTTTTTGCTATTACTTTGTCGCAAATTTGTTGGAATACAGGGAAAAGATTAGATTTTTCAAATGATTTCACGTACGATCCTTCGCCATCTGTCTCAACCATTTGAGTGAAGGCTGGATCGATGGGTACCCGACCAAAGAAATCAATTCCATATTCGTTTGCCATTGATTCACCACCTCCTGACGAAAAGATGTTTGTACACTCCTACGATTGCAAAGCCATTATTAACCAATGCCTCCGTGTCATTTCTAACGCAAACTTACAGCGCAGTGAGGGCAGACAAAGCCGCTCATGTTTTCGACTACGCCTAGGATTGGCAGCTTGACTTTTTTGCAAAATGAGAGTTCCTTGCGAACATCGGCAATGGCAACACCCTGGGGAGTCGTCACTATCACTGCACCATCAGGTTCAAAAGATTTTAAATATTCGACAACACCAATGTGCTCGTCAGAGGTGCCAGGAGGTGTGTCAATTAACAAATAGTCCAGTTCGCCCCAAAATACATCTTGCAAAAACTGTTTTATCATGGCTATTGAAAGTGTGGTAAGTAACAAATGTTTCCTTTTTTCACAAACAACTTGCCATTTTTTTTGGGACCTCGCCACACGACGGAATCATTCTTGCTTCCTAAAAGAAAGCCAATCGACATACACGATAGCCGTTGTTCCTGATCAGCGTACACCGGTACCCAGCTACCGTTGAAAGTATCAATGCTTGTTTAATATGACTAGTCGATCGAGAAAGATATTACCCTTGAGAAGCTTGGTGAACTTGCTTTCCGTCGAGACCCAACATTCGAGGAATGCTTGGTCCCGTTAGATCGATGTCAAGCACACCTACTTTGAATCCTTTCTGAACAAGGCCTAGTGCCAGCTGTGTAGTAACAGAGGACTTTCCAACACCGCCTTTTCCAGAAAGAACAAGCACAATATGTTTAATATTTGACAAATCAATGGTAGACATGAGGGACAGCAAGCAAAGAACTGTTACATTAGTCAACCAGCGTTTGTTTTGAAGCACCGGCCATGATTTCAAACACCGTTTATGCTTAATGCCCACTGCTTTGCCCTTCCACCTCTTTGCTCGCTGGTTAGATCTGATATCAGATAAGAGTTTGGCATTATTAAGATAACTATAAACTGTCTTCTTACGCTTTTGTTCCTTAAACCCATAAATCAAATGCGAGGACTGAAAATAGCTAGTATCGGTACTTCAAGACAAAAAAAAAGTTCCTTGGGGCTGACTGTTTTCTCGTGAACCGAGTGAGTTTCCTTGTCTTTGTTTACATGACGAAAGTATTTCTCGACATTGCTATTGGAGATATCAAGAAGTTCCAGGACGAAGAGGCCTGCTATGACGATGCAAAGCGATGGGTCGCTCAGTGGGGTTCCACTTACGGCTTTCCGAGTAATGATCTCGACGAGTTCGATTCATCGAATAGAGAAACATTGCGTGACATTCTGACCAACGACCCGAGTACACAAACCTATCGAGTCGAACCTCCTGCATGTCTTGGTGGTGGACGAGTGGTGATTGAACTGTTTCATAAGGACTGTCCCAAGGCATGCGAAAACTTCCGAGCCATATGCGTTGGGGGCAAAATCGGCAAAAACTCGAAAAAATCACTGCATTATAAAGGCACGCGGCTTTTTCGTCTTGCGCCCAATTTTATGGTGCAGGGTGGCGATGTGACAAGAGGTTGTAGTTCTTATCCAGTAAAAAATATTTACTTTCTCATTGTTCAGGAGATGGCTCCGGTGGCGAAAGTATTTACAACGGAAGTTTTAACGACGAAAAACCTGGATTGGCCAAAAAGTTTACACAGCGAGGCTTAGTAGCCATGGCGAACTCAGGTAATAGCTCTACTTATGTGATTTTCAGGCCAACTTAAATCGAATGGGTCAAGGTAAAAACTCCAACACATCTCAGTTCTTTATCACTTTGGGTGATTCAAGCACCAACCCAAAAGTATTTGATAAGGCAAGTGGGAAATACGTGATCTTTGGTCAAGTTATCAAAGGTCTGGATGTCCTTAAGGAACTGAACGAGGTACCTGTCACTGGCGAACGACCTGAGCTGGACATCACGGTGGCTGACTGTGGAGAGCTGAAAGACTAATAATGAAATTGGTTTCGTGACAATTATTGTAACCACTGCGAGATATTCGAAGTAAATTTTACATTACTCTTACTCTTATCTAGATAGGATAGAAGGCAAATTTACATATTATTCACACCAAATAGTGGCGCATGGTGTTGTGCTCTTGGGGATTTCAGAATCTTGCCCGGAAACGTGCTCAAGTATAGATACAACAATAGTGACGTCTACAAGTGCCATTGCCGATGTATATTAGAACGCATTTGTCGAATTATAGTGCCAACTTCAATACTGTTTTCTTGACTGAACAGAGATGAGTGGCGGAAAGCAAAGAGTGAGTGATAATGAATCGACGGATAAGTTGTATCCATGCAAGCTTGCTTGAGAGATGGGACCACGCAGTAGGTGGCTTTTGGACTCTACCAGTACAGAATTTATTCAGGGGAATTTCGTCGAACACTCCCCTGGGGCACTCTCACTCCATTGCTTTTGTTAAGCTGAAACAACAAAGCGCAAGCTAAAAGTGTCCGAGAGTAGCAATGCCTAACTGTAAAAGCGTTTGCTACCTGAGAATACGCGAGAAGTGTAACTGTTTGAATAACCAAAAGCTCAATATGTCATGAGGTAGATTCGAAAGAGTACTTGTATAGACATGCCAACGCATTGTACAATCATGATTACATCAGACCGATTTATCACATTGAACTAATAATTATCTTAGGAAGATTTTAGATGAGGAGAAGAATCGCTCGCGGGGAGCACCCCGAAATTCTCTAAATAAAGGATAGACGTGTTTTCCGCGCTCTACTCAGACTCGATTCTTGGCTTCGAAGTCTTATCGACCGACCTCGTTGTTCGATAATAGACGGACCCAAAAGGCTGCAGCCGATGCAATAAACCAAGTCATCAGTGGACAACTTCTCGGATGTAAAAGCGGTTCTGAAGTATTCACCTGATGTTACATTACGCCAAGCCCGCCATCTACATGTAGCTAAAGAGAAAGATCACAAGTATATACTATCTTAACTGCCTTAAGATCTCTGAAGTTTCTATACAAAATCTTGCATTAATCTTACAAAAGAAAGAAAATTCAATATCTTTTTAAGATCTTTTCCCGTAGTGTACGCTATGCTTACTTTTAGTTAACCAATAGACATGGTTAACCTCGACACTTAGTTATGCCTTTCTACATATAGACGCACCAAAACGCCACTGTTTTTCAATCGGCGTCATGATGCAGCAATCTCTCTTGGAGACTTCCAGTACGTATTTAACCAGCTGGACAGTTATAACATTATCACTTCCCTTCAGGAAGCAGGAAGAGTGTTATCTGCTACTGCAGCAACATAAAAGAGAAAAAGAGCAAAGGTATACGATCAGAGAAACGCGAAATATGCAATGAACGTCGCCTTGCAGCAAGGACGAATAAAAAAAAAAAGGAACTTGTCAACGGGGTGTCACTGTAACATGTCCTACGTATGGAGGAACCGATCATCAGAAGCGTACAAGCAAACTTTGCACGGAGCATACCACGAAAAGAGAGCCTTCTGAAGCCTTCAAGCAAACACCAGTGACCAGAGCCTTATGTAAAACACCTGTTGCAGTACAGGGTTTATTGAAGACAGTCAGAGTGTATACTGTTTATTGAATGATCTTTTACGCTTATATACACTTCGCTCTCTAGGCCTCAGTCCATCGGGATTCTCGCGTCTGCTAGCTAGCCGCATATATCAACAGTTCCTGCGCCCGCAGCTGGAATACGGAGTGGCCATCCAACGACTTACAGCAAAACAAACCAAGCTCCTAGAGGACGCGCAACCTGCATGCCTCCGCAATATCTATGGTAGTAGCAGCGTACGCACCTCTACCAAGGTCATGAGACACTTAGCCAACATCCCTCCAATGGCAGTAAGGGTCTCTATCCTCCAAGCCAAGTACCTCCTACGTAGCACAAGACTACCAGCCGATGCCCTCCTAACCTCCATGCTGCCTCTCCTACGTCGGGTACAGACAAGCAGGTACAGACAACTGAAAGCCACAAGACTCTGGCAACGCCTACCTCGGCCACCCGAAAACACGAACCGAGCCACCATCAACAAAGAGATACGCGCTCTCCGTCACGCGGACTATGTAGCCACCCGCGATGGCAGAGATGCGGCCCTGTTCTCTACATGCCGACCAACACTACAAATCGACCCCATCCTCTGGCTACCAATGACCCGACAAGAGCGTAGCCGCTGCATTCGTTGGCGTCTCGGCTGGATGCCTAGTGGGAAGCCCTGGCCATGCCGCAATTGCTCTCTGAATTCGCGACTTAGCCGCT